>JBBPUM010000958.1:0-11673 GCA_038094695.1 Chiua aff. virens | reverse complement strand
CTGAATGCTTAGTTGGACTGCAAAACTCAAGATGGCCTATCAAACAACGTCACAGATTCCCCAGGACACTGTAGAAGTCTCACATCACATCGAGTCACCTGTCAAACATTGTTCTGGCCTGTCAGCTGTGCAAGGTTATGGGCAATGCGGACAACTTACGAAAAGCAAACATTGACTGTCCTAGCCCTAATTTGGACCTCGGAGACCATCTTCCATTACAAGGGCATGTGATCAAAGTTCCGAACGTACCACAGGGAGTAAAAGAAAACTCTTTCACGCATGGGATTGAGCGCCTTTATGCCCCTTTGATATGCAAATGACTGGAACAACGTGAGGAAGTGAGCGATACGGTACCGAGCGCCGCTCGGCGAGTAATCGCAACACTCTGTTGAGCACATCGACTTGAGGACTTGTTGATGATCCGATCCACGTGAGGATAGTAGTCCCACTGGCACAAGCGCCCAACATGACGACCAAATCCAAGTCCTCGTGGAATCTTCCTCTCCCACGCAACACTATACATATGCATCTCGATCTACTCATCAGCGGTCTTCGTAGACACAGCAGGCCTCTACTCTTGTAGTTCGCCATTCACCGGGTCCACGCCAACCTGACGTTCGAGCCGTCTGAGAGTTTTCTTCGTGTCTTTCATTCACAAGAAGAAGACTCGTAGGCGGTTGGACAACAACAAGACGGGGGTATATGGGGCAACTGTGGCCGAAAATTGAGCTGAAGAAGCAATATTAATGTGACATGTGACAACCCTAGTTACCGGTGGCGGCATGTCTGCGTTATTTTTGGTCTAAAACCAATACTTAATAACACAATTTCAATAATATCGCTTGTTTAGCTTGACTATCTACTTACAATGGTTCGACGGCACGCTACATATACCTTCAGCCTCCCTATCTCACAAGGCTCAGCTCCCCTCTAGTCCAAAAGTTTTGCGGCCTTTTCGAACCGAGGGGTGATACGACAGCGGAACGGCTCAGGTCGACTAGAAAAGGCACCCACATCAGCACCACAACCAATGCCAAAGGGAACCAACAAGTCGACTCACAGTGCAACCCCTCCACTAAACCTGGGATAGATATCGATCTCATACCCCGCCGGCCCGATCGCCTTGCCAAACCGAAACATGGCAAGCATGTACGCGGCCGCGAGCCAGGTGGACGTGTTGGCGACGTACCGCCCCGGACAGACCCTGCGTCCATAACCGAAATAGAGGCCGGATATATCTTCGGAACGGAGTTTGCCATCGACGTCGAGGTGTCGTTCAGGTTTGAATGCCGATGAATCTGGGAAGCGATCTTCGTCTCGGGCCATGCCCCTACGAAACCTGCTAAGAAAGGTGCTCGAAACCCTGATGCAGAAAATCAACTTGCCATAGGTTGGGTATGATGACAGAACCTGACGATGGCCGATTAGATTTAGGGAAACGCGTCGACATGGACATGATGACGTACCTTTTGGTATTAAACGTTCTTCAAATACGTCGTCCTTTGCAACCATGTGTGGAATGGCTACCTGACATGTTAGCATTTCGGGACACTTGTTCTAGTGTGGTGACTTACCCATAGGGACAAGTGAGCCCCATCTCAATGTCTCCACGAGGAGGGCGTCTATATAGTTCAACGACTCTCGGTCGTCAAACGATGGGAGCCTGTCCCTCCCTACAACCCTGTCGATCACTTCCTGGGCACGGTTCTGAGCCTCAGGGTACAGAACCAGCGCCATGACAAGTGTGTTCAGAGTCGATTGCGTCTGAGACAACAGCGTCAACCACACCGGACGACTCGGAGCCACACGTCGAATTCAACTCACTGTATCAGTGCCCGCTTTGCAATCGAGACACATTTAGCACAGAGTCAATCAATCCACGTAATTCCATGTCTCACCGATAAAGTTCGACACGGCACAATCCTTTATATTCTGCTCGTAGGCCACCCGATCTTGTCCACCTAACCGTTCGTCCTTTAATAGTTGTCCGACCATCGAATCGTTGTCGATCCCCTTTGCCTGCCGTAGACCATTAGCGCAGAAACGACATCGGGACCACGACCGTGACATACCAAAGACTCTTTGACAAAATCGAACGGGGCATCTCGGATCTTAGGCGACAGTTCTCGGCATCGATCAGCCAATGGCTTGAGGTCCGCACCAGGAACCCACGAGGGAAAGTAGAGTACTAGTACTTGACGTCAGTAGGACACATCGCGACGTTGGCCTCCAACCTACTCTGAGGAAAGATGTTGAGCAAGACCGCTCTCTCGGGGGTCATGAGGATGGCAATGGTCGACACCTCTTCGAGCGGCGTCAAGAACGGATCGTCCGTCGGTGCAACATCGTAGCCATAGGTGATAGCCATGATGATCGAAGCGGCGTACCTAGCCCGTATCAGATGAGGGTTCAACGCTGTCGACAAGAACTCTTACGTTCTCATGTGTCTCATAAAGCCTTCGGGGGTCTGTAGTAAATTCGTCAACAGCATGTTTGCCTTATCTGCCACCAGGTGGTGGTACTTGGGGACGACCGAGCTATGAAGCGTCTGATGGAAAATCTTTCGATGTGATTTCCATGTGTCGCCGTAGGACAGATGGCCTGTGTTGAAGTCCAGCCCAAAGCTAGTACGACGTCCATCAGATTGCTTTACCATCGACAGAGATGTGTATGACTGTCTCACAGAGAGGACGTCTTGATCACGGGCCGGTCAGAGTAAATGGTCGAACGTTGATCGAGCAGCGCCTTGGCCACCCTCTCCGAGTTGATGATGATATAGGTCTGACCCAACAGATTACACGACACGATCTCGCCTAACATAACCTCAGTCAACAGGATGCACGGCATGCTCGCCGAGCCCACGCACCATACTTGTTTTTCCATTCTCTATACGTCAACCACGGCTCGTTCTTGTTGATCTCGAGGGCACTTCCGAGAAAGGGAAGCCCTTTTGGACCAGGTGGCAGTGCTAGCTGGTGAGGTGTCAATTTCTTCTGCACGATCACCCCGACATAGCAAAGGACCAGAAAGAAGACGACAACGGCGGGCGTGAGCAAGGGCAGGTTCAAGCGATCCATCCCGGGACAAGATGTTGGATACGGCCGCACGCCTTCCACGCTTTAATAGCCTCACGATTGTATTAACCCAAAATGTTGTGGTGGGTCCACAGGTGTGTGGCAAATGAGAGACATGAATTATGAATTCATAGGCGATAGCCCAGCGGCCGCCATGCCATGGGGTAACTGGCGAGTGGATTGTGGGTCCAGCATGATCTATGAACGCGACGTGACCGCAGTTTGAGACAAGATGACACGCAGGGGCGAGACGTGTACGTGCTAGCTTAGTTCATTTCAGCGCCCGTCCCTGATTTGATGTCGGGATACGCGTTCGGTCCCTTGGTGGCATACTAGTACACCGGATGCTCAGTTGGACGGTAAAAGTCAAAGTGCTATCAGACAACGTTATCAATTCCCCATGTCACTGCTAATGTCTCACATCACTTTGAGTTACCTGTTAAACCATGTTTTGACTTGCCAGCTGCGCAGTAAAGTCATGGGAATGCGGATAACTCACTAATAGCAAACACTAACTGCCCTAGCCCTAATTTGGTCCCAAATCGTCTTCCATTACAAGTGCATATGGCCCAAGCTCCGGGATTATGAAGACTTGCCGAAGCCCCGAACGTATTAGAGAGCAAAAGAAAACTCTTTCACGCCCAAGAAAACACGAGTTTCATCCCGAGTCACGATAGCAGTTTTCGCGTCGATAGCGCATGGGGTTAAACCTCTCTTTGTGCTCTATGGGTATGCAAATGGCTGAAACAACGTGAGGGGGTGAGCAATACAATGTTGAGTGCCGCTCCGCGGGCACCCCATTGAGCACACTGACTTGAGGACCTGTCGACGATCCGATCCCCGTGAGGATGGTGGTCCCACCACCATACGAATGCATTTCGATCCACTCACCCCCAATCTTCGTAGACATAGCGAGCTTTCACTCTTGTAATCCGCCATTCACTGGGCCAGTTGCCCAACTTGAAGTTCGAGCCGTCTCAGTATCTTCTTTGTGTCCTCACAAGAAAAGGCTGAGACGGGCGGACAACGAGACGGGTGGGGTCAAAAGCCGGTCGGCTGTCCACGGAATGTAGGTGCTGAAGGGCTGAAAAAATGGAGTCCAAGCCCGGAAGGAGCGATGTGACATGTGACAACCTCCAAACGTGTTCCTGAATCCTGCCATAAACAACACACCAAACATGCTCACGACGATGATCTCGTATGTCTTTACCATCCCAGCTTCCGAAGGTGGCAAGGCACCCGGTGGAGTAAACTACCCGTATGTACCTATACCGTCGGGTGACTTGTTATCGGGTTTCCGTATTGCTGGCAGTGGCAGGTCTCACATTACCCATGTGAAGTGCGGCTTCTGATAGTGCGTGCCACCATCAACACATGAAGCGAATATGAACGGGATGACTCAGGTGAGTAAGACATCAGAGTGTCATTCAGAGACGATACTATACATGGCGCAGCGCGACCAGTAACTTGGAAGCTCAGCGTGGAATAGGAATGAACAGACGGCCACTGAGCTTAACTTTGAGACCACGTCCCCCTTGTCACAAACCAAAATGAAGCTCAAGATGTAAAACATTGTACGCCTCATACCTTTTCAGACATATCACGATACCACTTACCACTTTCATTGTATCACGCTTACGAAGGGTCTCAACGCCCTCAGGGTCCAATATGGCCGTGAATGGGTACATTCCGTGTCGCAAACGTATGGTTTACGGGCGAGGTCAAGGGAAAAAAGAGGGTAGTCAGGAGTGCATACACATACATTTGTAACAACTTCACCGTCTCTTCGCAGCGGGTTCGACATCCAGGAAATCCTCCGCGACCTTCCTCTTCGCACCAAACCCAAAGGCAACCTTTGTCCTCTCTCCAGTTGCGGGGGTGCTGCTTTGAGGTGTGTCCACGGCAGACGATATACGTGAGAACCCAGGCTTTGAAGGTGCAGGGGATCCATTCGCCGACGAGAAACCAGAAGGTATGGGACTCGCGTTGAGCGAGCCATTGGCTTGCGGAGCGGGTAAAGTGATGAACCCGGTGGAGTCGAGCGATTGAGGGGCAGCAGCTTTGGCAGCTTCCTTTTTCTTGCTCTTCGTTTTCTCCGTCTTGCCCTTCGACAGTGGCTGCGGATCGAGAAACTCCGATGCTTGGGGCACCGCACTAGAAAAAGAATCAGTCTGGCTGGATAAATACAGAGACACAGACGTACCCTCTGTTACCAACAGAAAGTACAAAGTGAGCTTGTCCGGTCTTCTCTTGCCGGATCTGGAACGCCTTGTTCATACTCAAAGGCGTGTCACCGCTCGCCATGGCCTCCTTCTTCTTCTCGTCCGCAATCTTCTTTAGACGCTTCTCCGTCTTCATCTTCCCAGACCCTTTGCCGTGAAACTTGTGAGACAAGGCTTTCCAAGCTTCCTTGGGTGTGAGGGCGCGACCAAATTCATCATAGTAAACAATGTTCACGTCGGGCTTGTAGTCCTTGAACAGATCGAGATTGGCTCGAGCATCCTGTTGCTCCCGCATGCGGTTCTCGTACTCTCGAGTTGCCTGATCCTTATTACCACCGCGAGCCTGCAACTTGTCCAGATCTCGTTGGGTCAACAGGCGGCGGTAGTCTGCGAGCCAGAAATCACGTTGACGCTGTACTCTCTCGCGCTCTGACTGGTCGGCGTTTGGCTGCGCCAGCAGCCCTTGCTGCCGAAGAAGGGCCAGCGTGTTGGCCATCCCCGAGCCAAATGTGGGTTCGGCGGACTCCCCTGCAGCTGTGTCACCCTCACCGTTCCCTGCAGCGGCGCGTTCCTCTGCTTCGGTCTCTTTAATCATTTGTTCGATGGCCTCGAGCATCTCTTCATCATCTTCCTCCTTTACCAGTACTTCACCAGCTTCAATTTCCTCGAGAGCTTCATTGTCCGCCATCGACACGTCCTGGGATGGCGATCGAGTCTTGGCCGGTGGCGCTGCGGAGGGTTCCACTTGTTCCACTTTAACTGGCGCGGGGTTATAGGAGATGGCGCGAACAAACTCGGATGTGTCGTCAAACGTCAGACCTGAACCAGCGGTTTCGTCTTCTGCTGCTTCGACCTTGGTGGTGTCATCGGCATGGGGGACTTGTTCCCGAGTGCGGTCTGCAGCAACTGAAGAGTGATAAGAGTAGATTGCGTGTCAGAAGAGGGAATGCTTACTTTTGCGTGCAATTTCCTCGGGGGATAGCTTTTTTGCCTTGTGGATCTTTGCTCTTCTTTGGCGAGCCAGCGCGGCTTGTAGCTCATCATCATCGACAAAATTGGCATCTAACTCACGCGTCCTAGGAACGACAGGCTTCTCATCTACTTCCATCTGATCCATATCCTCGCCACCGGGAATCTCATTGTCAATAGGAACACGACGGGAGTTGCGCTTCTTTTTGGTCTACAAGAGGTTGAGAAACGATAGATAGGGCGGCGATAGAACACGTACCTTTGGTTTCTTGAAACCTACATCCCCTTCACGAAGGTAATCATGTGTCTCCAGGTTTTCTGCGGTAGGTGTGAGAAAATGAGGGAAAGAGCAGGGGTGTAACTGACTAGCATAATCTATTGATAACAAGGCACGATTTACAGACACAGTGGCCTCGTCTGCTTCGGGTAGTACAGGGGCTGTGGATGGGATGGAGCTGCCTAAGCGAAAACCCTGTTTGACAGTGGGGTGAGCAATGTGGCGCAAGGGTCGCCAGAGTGGCTTACGGTTTCACGGGGACCCTCCAAAACTTCGTCGTACTTGGCCAGAACGGCACGCTTCATTCCTTGTTTGCCTTGTTCGAACTCTTCGTCATCATAGCCAGTATAATCACGGCGTTTAATCTTGAGTTCCTGGTTTTTCTTTGTGCGCTCTGCTTCGGCCATTTCGACGTTCTGGAGTTCATCCTCTGGGTATATGCGCGTGAGAAAGAGAAAGGGTGGACGGGGGGAGGTTACCTTCGTTATCGAGGACACGGCTGTCTTTCAGGGTAAGGATGCGGGCGTCGCCTTCCGCGAGCTCATCAAAGTCGTGGTTGACTTTCAAACCCTCGAGATCCTCTGGAAAGTAGATGAGGAAAGGGCCATGTGAATGATCGGAGGAGACGCACTCTCGGTGTATTGGTCGCCCTGGAAAAGGTTGTCCATGTTCTCGAGTTCGAGCTGGCGTTTGCGCGCGAGGTCCTTCTCGCGCTTCTTTGCACGCTTGAGCCATTTGAGGGTGTCCTCTGAGTCGCCGTCGGGATCACCGAGAGTTGCACCGGTCAGGGAAGCGTTGAGGTCGCGCCGATTCCTCACCCTAGCGGGGGATGAGCACGGGGGATGTCGGGGTGTGGCGTGTACTCACTTGGCAATCCTGTCAACAATTTTCCTGGAGGAAGGCGCCAAGTCAGCAACGGGGTCTTTGGACGGGAAGAATAGTGTTACTTTGACTCGCGCTCCTTTGCCTCACGGTCGCGCTGTCTGGTGTAGTTCTGCTCTGCGATCTTGTCCGCATCGTCGTCTGGCACGTTGTCGTCGTCGAGCGGCTTGAGACCGAGCGAGATGCGGATTTTGTTGGTTTCTTCGAGGGAGATGCTCTCTTCCATCGACATGGCGGTTGCTGAGGGGAGCTGGCTGAGTCAGCACGGCATTGACGTACAAGTACCCGTCGCACTGAACCGACCCGCACACGCCAATGCACCCCTCCATTCCGGTGCTCCTCTCTGCCGCCGTCTGCGGTCTCGTCCTGCGCTGGCGCAGTGCCCGTCCCAACTCGAACACGCTCCCTTTGCCACCCGGCCCAGCCCCGCTCCCCGTCGTCGGCAACGTCCTCGGCATCAATCCCGACGAGCCATGGGTGTCCTACACCCTCTGGAGCAAGTTATATGGTGCGTGCGCTGTGTTGTTGACGTTCGGTATTTGACCGCTGTCCAGGCAATCTCGTCTACTCGCGTCTTCTCAACCAGGAGATCATCATCGTCAACTCCGAGGAGGTCGCCAAGGACCTGCTCGAACGCCGTGGCTACAACTACTCCGACCGACCCTCCATCCTGCGCATGACCAACGACTTGTACGTCCTCTCCTCCGCTCCGTGCTCTCCTGATCCCGTCTTGCAGCTTCGGATGGCAGTTTAGTTCCATCATGATCCCGTACAGTGATCGATGGCGTCTCCACCGAAGACTCTTCCATCAGTCTTTTCGTCCCCGCGCCGCCATCAACTATCGCCCAATTCAACTCCAAAAAGCCCGTGATCTCGTCGTGGACTTGCTCGAGACCCCTCAAAACTTTATTGCCCATCTCCAGACGTGATTCTACTTCCTGTCAGCTTCTCAGCCTGCTTATTTTTTCCTCTAGACACTCGGCTGCCATCATCATGTCTGTCATCTATGGTTACGAGGCCGCTCGGTCGGATGATCCCATCGTCAGCATCGTCAACAGGGCAATTGACATATGTGTCGCAGCCGTACGTCCTGAAGTCGCCGCCTTTCTCGGTTTTCTTCCCTTTCGTACGTCCTCTCCCTTCTGTCTTGCCCGTCGCCAACTTCCCATCATCAGTGCGGCATATTCCCGCTTGGTTCCCCGGCGCATCATTTAAACGAACTGCGTTGCTATCTCAGAAGTGTGCCAAAGAAATGGTCGAAACCCCTTTCCAGTTTGTCCAGCAGAGTCTGGTGAGATGAATTTTCTCGCACTCATATACTTTGTCTTCACGGCATCTTCAGGCGGCAGGCACCGCAGTTCCATCTATGGTTTCAATTTCACTCAATCGCGTCAAAGGCCAAGATATTGCCGACGATTACATACGTGCCGTCAAGGAATCCTCTGTGACTGCATTCGCTGGTCGGTCTTTGCTCGGATCTTGCATTCCTTCTCTCTGACGTGCTTCCTGATGATCAGCGGCGAACGAGACGGTGAGCGTTCTCAACCTACCAGCTTCATCCCGATCTGATGCAGCGTGCATTGTCTAGACCTGCTCGACCCTTATGATTTTCGTCTTGGCTATGTTGCTCAACCCTGAGGCTCAGGCTCGCGCTCAGGCAGAGATCGATTCCGTTGTTGGAACCTTACGGCTTCCAGTTTTCGAGGACCGTCCTTCGCTTCCCTATGTTGAGGCCGTCCTCCGTGAGACATTGCGGTGGCATCCGACGGCCCCGCTAGGTACATCCTTTGCCCGTTTTGTTTCAAGTTGACCCATCTTTTGGATCAGGTGTCCCCCATGCTGCATCCACCGCGGACACTTATGGCGGTTATTTTATCCCAAAAGGTTTGTTATGAAACGATGGTCCGACCCTGATTGATCTTATTTTCACGCAGGAGCCACCATCATCGTGAACACCTGGCACGCTTGTCCTCTTTTGACCACCGCGTTATCTTATCTTTTTGTAGGGCCATGACGCGCAACGAAGCCAAATATCCCAACCCCGAAGAATTCCGACCAGAGCGATTCTTTGATGAGAACGGCAAACTCAACAATGACACGATGCGATATGCCTTTGGCGCTGGCCGACGGATCTGTGCCGGCCGTTATATTGCGGATGGTTCCATCTGGTCCGCCATGGTGACACTCCTGGCTGTTTTCAGGATCGTACCATGTAAAGACGAACACGGAAATGACATTCCAGTGATCCCAAAGTGGACGGCAGGTGTTACCTCGTATGTCGTTTCCGACTTGCTGTTGCTGTATGGTCATTTTGTTTGCTAGGCATCCGCACGACTTTCCTTGTCGATTCGTACCCCGCACCCCCGGTGGACTGACAGCAATGCAGTTCGCCCAGGTATACTAACTACAGTTATTCTTCCCGTTTATTTCTTTGCTTTCACGACGGACTCTGTTGTTGCATATCGTTCTCCTTCGGACATATACATATGGAAATAGCATATACATCTTCCTTCGTGTGTTATTGTTATTTTTTGATTATTGGTTATCTGAGCGCCATCGTCTTTCGTTTACTTCCCACCCGAGCTAGCTCAGATAGTTTTTACGTCTCACCGTATCATCACCCTCGTTTGTCCATCTATACTATTACCATCCATCGGCAATACGATGTTACTTGATCTCGCTGTCATTGCATCTCCGATGGTGACAGTCAACCCATCCTAATTCAAGCTATCTGAAACATACTAACGACAAAAAAACCCCGCATTCATGATCTACCCGATAATAGGAAAGGCACCGTGCCATGACCGCGTACCTCAAAACGGACCTGCTTCCGGCGCGTGGAGTGACAGCGCCTCGAGCCAATCCTTGGTGTACCCGTCGGCATCGCGCTGTACCCACGCGCCTAACCCGATCGGTGTCGGCGACGAGGAGAGCATCGCCAACAAACACCCTTCGCTGCGGCGCCTTCGTGTGCGGGGTGACGCCTCGTCTGCGTCTGTGTCGGGGAGACCGTACCCGATGCTCGTGCTCATCGCTGTGCGACGGTGCGCCAGTCGTGCCTTGAGTCTCCCCAACGGCTCGTCGTCGTCCTCCGAGACGGGCGGCGAGGGGGGCAGCGGTGGGCTCAGCGCAGGGTTGGGCGAGGGGACGTACGCCTCGGCTTCGTACCACCCGCGCGTGGCGAGGTCGGTGTGTGAGCGCGAGCGGGGGTAGTGACTGGCTTTCCCCGGGAGCCGTGTGTGGCGGCGCCATGTGCATACGTACGGATCGGCGTGGTATTGGGGCTCGTACGCGACCTGCGTGACATCGTGGCGGGCCCGGGCGGGTATCTGAATCGCGTAGCGATCGCGGTGGAGGGCGTCGCCGAGCGGGTGCGCGTGCACATCTGAGGGGGACATTGTATGGTTCGAGTCGTCGTACGCTTGGATCAGACATCCCTGGGATCGCGAGAGAAGGGCGTGTGCGACGCCGAGCATGGCCGGGTCCATGCTCGAGTGACTCTCGTGGAGGACCGGATCGGGGAGCATGTCCATCTCGCGGTTGGCCGTCTTGAACGGCGTGCTCGTCCAGATCTGGGGAGGGCTCCAGTGTCGAGGGGGCGGAGACCCGATGGACGGCCTGATCATCGCCTCGGCGTACGTGCTGACAGGGTCGGCATGGATCGATACCTTGAGCGGGCTTCCTGGAAGTCGGGGTTTGCCACCTACTACGGCCGGCGGGTCGACGTACGGACAGTCGGTGGCAGACGCCGGCATCGGGGCGAGATAACATCTGTCCGGAGGCGTGAGAGGCAAGACATACAACGACCCTATCGGGGTAGTCAGCGAGGACGCGTCGGCCGTGCCTTCGCCAAAACTGGTCGCATTCGCGACGGAGGGGCCTGTGTGGTCGCTCGCGGTGGGCGTGTTGGAAGAGGACAGACCGAGCTCGGGGTCGTGTGGATCGAGCTTTGGGGAGGTCCTCTGTGGGGCGGTGGGAGGGGCGGATCCGGAGGTGCTTGCGTGCTGGTCGAGGCCTTGGAATAAGGTTGAGCTGGCTGAAGGGGTTCGGGTGCTGGGAGCTCGTTGGGGGTGGTGTCCTGCGACCGCTCGCGGGGTGAGGAGGATGGGCCTAAGACGAGTATGAGCGCGAGTGAGGGCCTCCTTGGGGGTGCGGTTGACTCTTGGGAGAGCGAATGGGTCGGATGAGCGACGGCGGAATGAAAAGAGTGCGAGTAGGGAGCGGACGAGTGTCAAGATGAACGACCAGA
>JBBPUM010000957.1:0-11675 GCA_038094695.1 Chiua aff. virens | reverse complement strand
GTGTGCGTTTTAGTGCATATCTCGTCTCCGGCACGCCTCCATCGGCGCTATCATCCCATGCGATCCTCGCGGTACTCGAACCTGAGGACACAGAGGAACGTATTCGGCCTGATGAGATGCTGTTTACCAAACTGGGGGTGCTGCGTAGCGTAGCCCTCAAGATCAAGGAGAGCGCGGCGAACGAGCGTCCTGCGATTTCACGTCCAGCGCGCGATGCACGGGAGGTTCTAAAAGAGATGGCAGCGGATGGCGAGGAGAGTCTGGTAGGAGTATTCTGAACGAGTTCAGAGCCAGTCATGTGCGGTATGACCCGATCCAAAGTGAACTAGATTCAGTGGGGCCTAGGCCTCGTGTGATGACAACGAATGAGCGATGCAATGGCATGGTTTTTCGGGTGTTTTGTGCAACCGACCGAGCTGTCAGCAAGCCGAGGTGAAGAGGAAGTATTGCAACGTTTACTTTGAATATGGGTAAGCGTACAATCGAACTGAATAGACGGTCTCAGAGTGAATATATACGCTACATATGAATGTACATCCGAGTCTACGGAGATCGATTGCTCTGCTCCAAGCTCCTCTCTTCCATCCCTTGCTCCGGGTCGACCCAAACCTATTCGCCCTTTATGCTCATTCGATGGTCTTCCTCGTCACCGAACTCGAGATTTGACGATGAATCCAACAAGTCACGAAGAGGTGAGGATGCTGCACAATTACTGCAGAAAGATTGGATTTTTGGAACAATTGTCTCTGCGGTAGGCCGCTGCTCTATCGGAGACCAGCATTGCCGGATCAGATCCCAGTGCGAGTCGTCGATCGATCGAGACGCGGGCCTGCCTGGATTCTGACCCCTTGCCAACCGGAGCACAATCGCTGCATCTTCACGGACTTCTGACCATGGTTGCTTGCCAGATAGTACCTGCGTGAGTATCAGCATCGACTAGCCAGGCATGTCATGCTCAGTCTCGCCTGAAGAGCGACGCAACCAAAGGAATAAATGTCACTCGCAGGTGTCCGAACGAATGCCTCGTCTGATTCAACTTGCTCTGGTGCAATCCAGCGCAAAGCTCCTGGTCGCACGGTAGACCTTTGAAGATATGCCAATGCCTCTGGTACATTCCCTATCACAGAAGCAAATCCGAAATCGGCTAGTCGTGCAGTGTAATCTGCATCGAGAAGCACGTTGTTCTGTCCAGTGGTCAAAAAATAATAGGAGACTAAGATTGGAACTGTCACGTACACAGCTCAGGTCGCCATGGATGAATGGAAAAGAATGCACTGTGAAACGTCTTCGTTTCGAATCACCACAAAGGACGATAAACACTTACGGTAATCCAATCCACTTGCAATGTCCAGGAGCTACGCCAAGTGATAAGGAGGTATGAGAATGGGCGTTCAGGATGCGAGACGTGCAAAGTGGACTCGATAACCTAAGTCCAGGGTGTTGTCATGTTTTGCTAAGAATTGATGGAGGCATCCATTAGGCATCCACAATGACACCAGTGACATTGCACCATGCATTCCGAACCCATGCGCAATGCCTAGGAACGGGACGATATTGGGATGGTGTAGTCTCCTCCAAATTCCCAGTTCTCGATTTAGCATCTGCAGGAAGATGAGGCTCATGCTTGATTGACTGGTGGAAAGAATTACCTTGGAATTTTTGTTATCGGTCTCCTCTCCAACTGCAAGCTTGAAACGGAGGGCATTCACAGCAACCTGCAATAAAAGTCTGATCAATTTCGGTATTGTGCCACAGTTCGGGCGTGCAAACCTCCGTCTGCAACAGGTTGCCAACATAACAGCACCTATAGACGTCACCAAAACCGCCAACGGCTGAATACCCTTCATCATATTTAAAAATGTGACTCGGTGTGAGATCGGGTGGATGCGGAAACTTAGGTCTGACGAAGTAATTCAAAGAATACCGTAAAAACCACAGCAAAAAAAAGTAAACGAAGCGACCTACTGGAACATGGTATCTGTAAACGAGGCGGCCGTGTCAAAGGATAAAGAGTGCTGATGATCAGGCAATACGGTCACCGAGGTAGCAGGGACAGGCTGTATGCGTGTATAGGGTGGAGGTAGCTGGGTGAAATGTGATTGCAAGCCTCAGTAGATTTCATACCTGCCACAGGTACAGCTTCCCATCATTTGTCGCAGACACCATGGATTCACCCGAGGGAGAGAAGGAAATCACGCTCACGGAGTCAGGATGCTGTAGACATCCTATAGAAACGCCCGTGGATATGCACCAAAAACGAACAGTTTTATCCAAAGATGCGCTCCCGAGTGTGAGTCCGTCGGGGGAAAGGGAGACAACTCTCTGCGTAACCCCTTCGACTCATCAATTACACATTGTATTATCCTCACCTCCCAGGACTCCGAGTTAGGACGCACGAAGATCAGACACTTGTTTTCGTTCATTCGATTGTCGTTGACCTCACACGTGCGCGGTCGCTCAGATCGGTATCAAGTGAGTTGTCTTTTTCTTAATCATGTGGTCGTCTCAGCATATTGCGTGTGGGTCTCCGTTGGTGTTTTCGAAACTGGGACTACTGCGAATCGTGGCCCTCAACGTCGAAGAGAGAACGGTGAACGAGCCTCCTGCAATTTGTGCGGTCCCCAGGCTGAAACCCATTGCAAAGTCACAACTACCTTTTCCTTTGCAGAACGAGATTTTAAAGCAATATTGGCTACGCTTTCGAGGTGAGGTGGTCAGGATCTCATAGTCATTGTGGGCCTTTTTTCAAGTTGTTAGTCGGGATTTCTATGATCTTGATGGGTGCCAGGGAAGTGACTCAACTGCACTTGTCATGTTTCGTTTCCATACTTCATGGAAGCAACCGTCCTTCGATTGACAGATAGTAATACACAATTTTAAGTCACATGACAGAAGGACACAGAGCAGGGGACGTGATTCTCGATCCCGATAAAACCTAAGAGATGTGTGACATAACTTCCCTAGCTTGCAAACCATCTCTTGTGGGTGGTCGACATCATATGCTTCTTACGTCATCACCCTGAACAGCTCTTTCAGAAATTTGCCTTACGCCCTGATCCGGGGCATGAGCAAGATTATTAGTGCGCCGCACTCCACTGACACCATCCGAGCGCGACAAAATGTCTGTGACAGTTGGTATCATACTGCCATCACCGTCTTCTGATTCATCTGTCGAATCATAGCATGAGTGAAAAAGACTGAACAGAAAGACGGACGACACGTACCATTGAGACAATGGACAAACCGAAGCTACTCTTGAGGCTGATTTGAGAAGAGTGCACGGTAAAGCTTGGTTGCGTCCTCGGCGCTCAAGTTATGCACCCTTTTGTCGCTCTCACGCATCGCTCCCTCTGGCGAGTTGAGGTTCGTGTGCCCCCGATCGTGCAAGTTTTCTTCCAGAGTAGACCATGGCAGTCGATCCTCGGGAACTCGGAATTTAATTTCGCCTGGACATCCATTTGGTCAGTAAGGACTCAGTTACGACCCGGAATTAAATGCTCTCACGAAGCATCCAGACCAGTCGCTTTTTGATTTTATCGATCCTGCGAGTCTTGCGGAGATTGTTGCTTGATGTTGGATGGGATATGGAGGTAGATGGTTTAACTGGTGCTGGAGGCCTGTAGCAGAGATCGCGATAAGTTTTAAATCGGACTAGAATAGGAATACTCGGAGAACGAGAGGCTGACTGGCGTGCCAACCATCCACGAGGGGATCCGTACATAAAAATATACTCACATAAGATGTTGACAGGGCTGGGCTATGTTTGCTAGCTCAGTCCCGGAAGTATTGCGTAGATATGCAAGAATGAGATCAAGCGGAAGATAGAATTTTTGTGAAGAGGCAAGCTCCATCTACAAGGAATAAGTTAGTAGGATTCGATGAAACACAGAGAGGGTAATTCGAACGAGTTGGCGTATCCACGATTCAAATATGCGCTGGCGTTCTTCCGGACTGATGGAGCGATCCAAGAGGATGGATTGCAAATCAGGCCATTCTGCGACTCCTTGGCCTGACCTGGATGTACTGTCCAAATCCGAATCCGCATTCTCGGAAAGAAGTATGTTGGGTTCCGAGGAGGAGCTGACATTTGTTGTAGGCGACTTGACAAATGTGAGCAGGGAACGAGAAGAGATCACGAGCGGTGGACACCCACAAGTCGAGGGAATAAGTAATCGAGAGCCAGTGCTGATTTGGAGTCGGACTGTATGCGGGGTGGAGGTGGTTGGACGAAGAGGGATCCCAAGCGATACGGTACCTATGCAGTGAAGAGAACGCTCAGACGAGTTTGAAGTATACTCGAGGAGCATACCTGCCACAGATAGAGCTTTCCTTCTGTCGTCGTCGATGCCATGGAATTCCCAAATGGAGAGAAAGAAACCGCGATCACGGAGTCAGGGTGTTGCATACCTCCAATGCAAACACCCGTGGCTGTGTCCCAAAAGCGCACAGTTTCATCCGCAGATGCACTCGCGAGCGTGAGTCCGTCCGGGGAGAGGGAGAGGGAGTATACAGAGTCGATGTGACATGTCCATACATCACCGATTTGTTGATCAGCGGCTGAATCCCAACAGCGAATTGTCATGTCATTAGAGCCAGAGAAAATCCTGGCACCATCGTGTGACCACAAAACACTGTAGACGGAATCTTGATGTCCTTCGAATGGACCGAGGATGCAAGTGCCAGTCATGACATCATAAACAGAAATGTCATTCTTGCCACATGCAAGTTTGCTTCCGTCGGGAGAGAAACAGAGCGAGACGACGTCGACGTGAATGGTGTTAACCAGTGTCCCCTCTAGAGTGTAAATTCCCACGGTGTCCCCGCCAACTGCCAGAAATTGATCGTCTGGAGAGAGGGCGAGTCCGCTTATACGCCCATGATGAATCCATTTCTTGACGAGTCCGTGTGATTCCACGTCCCACGCCTTGACGTCCCCATTCCAGCCAGCGCTGATGACCTTCATGCCATCTCTCGTCACCGCAACTCCCTGAATTTCCTCATGCATCATTGAAGGTCCCTCTTGCTTCCCCTCTTCCACATTCCAGATCTTCACTGTTTCATCACCAGAGGCGGTGACAATATGTCTTCCATCGCCAAAATACGCGAGCACCCGGACACCGCTATCATCTACTGAGACCATTCGATTTGGATATAACAGGCCGAGGTCATCAGAGCAATGAGAGGTAATATTTGACACGCTAGTGTTCTGGGGGATGGTCGAGCTATTCATTTGAGGTACGTGGTGAAAAGGCTGATGGAGGAAAATGATGAAGACTCCTTGGAGAACGCGTACATATAGACAGCCATCACGTAAACATGCACTGGTGGCACAGCTACTCTCTCAATTGCCCCCATTGACAGGCATACATACCTACCCACATTAGCTCCGCTCGTGCCTCGCTATGCCGAAGTCAGATCCACTATTCCATCCCACCCCCATGGCCATAGACCATCTCTTTTTCTTGATAACTTCTGTCGACATTTGCAGGGAGAGCATGACAGACATGCAGTGCACGAGAGCGAGATCGTCCACATGGTCTGGGCCTCGCTTGCCGGTGTGGACGATGATGGGCTGTCAGGACGGCTGTTGCCAAGGTGTTTGATGCCCTCCAAGAGCATATTGGGGTCAGAGAGATTGACTAGATGATACAAACGCTCCTAGAAGCGCTCCGTCGGCCTGACGAGAGTTCTGGCACGGCAGTGCGAGCCTTACGCGGTCGTGTTGGTGAGTTGTGGTTCGCGAGACCAAATGAGTGTTCGTGGCGCTAGGTCCGTGTACCAACAGTGTTAATTCCGCCGTTGATCGTGACACTGATGACAGTATTCAATGCGTGAGCCCTTGCGTTGCTCGTTACGATGGCTGGCAACGCGCTCAGCAAGCTGTTGACGGTCATCTTAAGCGCATTAGTCAAGGTGATGGAGGACAGAGACGAAGAGTTGGCGGATGCCTTGAAAGAGACGTTGCGCGTGCTGCTTGGGTCAATCGAGGATCAGGAAGGACTGAATACGGTGATGCTGTTGCTGCTCAGATGGTACGTACGAGTTGTCTTTGTTGAATTCTCGTTTGATTCGGATACGCAGGATCAAGAGCGACGCATCCGAATTCAATTCATCCTTATACCAAGTGGACTGGGTTCGACGTCTCGCCACTCGACGATATGGAAGTCGAAGTTCACACTGCGGCATGGAAGGCGTTGGACACGTTCGACAAGTCGGAGAACAAACTAGAGCAATTAGTCGCTCCCTTTGTCGGACAGTCGAAGGGACAGGAGTACCGGGAAGGATTGTACCTGAATTCGACTTATCCAAGGGCATGGCACCTACCGTGCTCATTGTCATTGCCAGTCTCACCACAGGCAGCAATGACCAACGTGAAAACGTAGCATACGCGATCAGAAACCTCGTTGAGCGCACTGACGAATCAGCCATCAAATCATTTATCATGCCCTTCACTGGCCTGCTTATTCGTGTAACCACCCAGGAAACGACGTATCCCCCAGGCGTCAAGACTGCGATTCTGTCTGCATTGGCGACGGTACTGGAGCGGATCCCAAATCACGTCAAGTCGTTGTTCCCTCGCCTGCAGCGGACCTTCGTCAAGTCTGTCAACGATCCGTCGAGTGACAGAGCTCGTCGGAGGTGCGCGCGGGAGCGAGGAAGAGATTTCCGTGAGCTTTTTGTTGGTACTGTCTCGTGTGGTTCGGAGTGCAGTGGTGCACGGTGGGGTGTGTGACAAACCTGAGGCCAGGGAGAGTTGCGTCGAGTGGGTAACTTCGCGAGGCGTTCTATGGGACACACGAAGGTTAGGCGTTGGTTTTCACTCGTTCAATTGAGATGGAGCTCACGTGCATCCAGATCACTACGTGCAAGTGACGGCGAGTCTGATCGTGTCCTTGTCGACACACCCGCAGTTGCTCAAATCGGTTGTCGAGTGAGTTTTCTTTATCTCGATCGTGTGGTTGTCTCAACATGTTGCGTGTACCTCCATCGGCATTATCGTCCCATGCAGTCCTCGCGGTTTTCGAACCTGAGGACGCAGAGGAACGTGTTCAGCCTGATGAGATGCTGTTTACCAAACTGGGGGTACTGCGTAGCGTGGCCCTCAAGATCAAGGAAAGCACTACGAACGAGCGTCCTGCGATATCACGTCCAGCGTGCGATGCACAAGAGGTTCTGAAAGAGATGGCGGCGGATGGCGAGGAGAGTCTGGTAGGGGTATTTTGAACAAGGTCGGAGTCAGTCATGTTCAGTATGGGCCAATACAAAGAGAGGCCCAGGACTCGCGTGATGGCAATGAATGAGTTATCTTGTGATACAATGGCATCTCGCTTTCTTGTACCTACCCACCACTCCCGGTCGCAGCCTAGCGAAACCCTCGCTCTCCGTCTCACTTGTTCATTGCGCTCCGCTCTAGCATGCCCTGGCGTTTGCCCGAGCCCAACCCAACCCATGCAACTCGACTCCCCTGTCACAGCAGTGCCTTGGCCAGGAGCCCTTCGCGGGCTTCGCCTACCTCTCTAGCTAGGTTATCCGGTGCCTATGTCACTTCACCCTCTCTTCTCCCAGCCACGGAAGTGAGCCTGAGCAGAATGCCCACACTCAATATTGTGCAATCCAGATCAGAGACGAACGAGCTTCATGATAGTATGTCCATCCATCAGGTCTGCGGTATGTCTGGCAATGATCATCCCACCCACACAGCTCAGATAGCAGAGTTATGATGAACCAATGTCAGCCCCTGTCCACTGAGGTTGTCAAGCACCGTGAAAACAGTACTCGAAAGGTAGTCAATCATGGATTCGAAGTGTGCAGACATTCCTTTCGCCTTTGCAACCTCACTCGCAGTACAGGATCAAGTCAGTCGGCCTCCAGGCCAGAGGTGGGGCTACCTACTTTGTGCTGCAGGGGTGAGGCGAGACGAGGGCCCACTACGAGAAACTCGAAAGTGGCAAGGTAGTTGACAGACTGCCGGCCACGCAGACGGCCTCAGAAAAGGTGTAGAGGGCATTGTAGCCCGCCGGAGCAAGGCAGAGATTGTAGCAGTTTTTTTGTTAGAGATGTCTCGTTTAGTTCATGAGGTGTTCTGTGGGACACGCAAAGGCTAGACTTTTTTTTTCGTTCATTCGATTGGCGTGGACTTCACGCACCCAATCACTCAGATCGGTATCGAGTGAATTGTCTTTTTTCTTGGTCGATTTACGCGGTTCTGAAGTTGAAGCCCTTTGCAAATTCATAACTACCTCTTCCTCTGGAGGATGAGATTTCAAGACGTGGCCATGCTGTGGTGAGGTGATCAACACACTGTCATCATTGTGGATCTTGATTCAAGTTGTTAGTAGGGATTTCGATTGTCTTGACGCATGCCAGGGAGGGGGAAGTAACCTGACTGCACTTGTCATGTTTTTGTTTCCATACTTCACGGAAGTAACCGCCCTTCGATTGACAGATAGTAATACACAGTTCCAAGTCACATAATAAAAAGACGCAAAGGGGGGGACATGATTCTCAATTCCAATGAAACTGGAAGATGTGCGACACAACTTCCTCAGTTTACACGCCGTCTCTTGGGTGGGCGGTCCTGGGAGCCATACGCTTCTTGTGTCGTCACCCTGAATGGTTCTTTCGCCTTACGTCCTGATGGGACACACACAAGATCATTCATACGCTGCACCCCTCTGGCTCCATTTGAGTGCGACAACGTGTCTGTGACTTGAATCGGCATCACACTGCCCTCATCATCTTCCAATTCATCTGTAGAATCTTAATATAAGCGAAACAGACTGGACAGAAAAACGGACGACATGTACCATCCAGGCGATGGGCAAAACGGAGCCGCTCGTGAGGTTGGTTTAAGAAAAGTGCACAGTAAAGCTTGGCCGCATCCTCAGCGCTCAAGCTATGCACCCCTTTATCATTCTCACGAACCACTCCCTCGGGCCAGTTGACGATCGTGTACCCCCGCTCGTGCAACCTTTCTTCCAGAGTGGACCATGGCAGTCGATCCTCAGGAACCTGGAATCCAATTTCGCCTACACGTACGTTTGGTCAGCAAGGACTCAGTTACGACCCAGAATTAAATGCTCTCACAAAGCATGCGGACCAGCTGCTCTTTGATTTTATTGATCTTGCGAGTCTTGCGGAGATGGTGGCTTGATGTTGAACGAAACATGGAGGTAGATGGTTCAGCTTGTGCCGGAGGACTGTAGCAGATATCACGGTAAGCCTTAAATCAGACTAAGCACGAATACTTGGAGGACAAGAGGTTGACCGGCATGTATCCACGAGACGATCCACGCATAGAAACGTACTCACATCGGGTGTTGACCAGACTGGTCTATGTTTGCCGGCTCAGTCCCGGAAGCATGGGGTAGATATGCAAGAACGAGATCGAGTGGGAAATATAACCTGTGCGAAGAGGCGAGATCCATCTGCGAGGAATAATCAGCAAGATTCGATGGACCACAGAGGGGATAATTCGAACAAGCTGGCAAATCCACGATTCGAATACGCGTTGGCATTGCTCCAGGCTGAGAGAGCCACCCGAGAGGATGGATCGCAAATCAGACCATTGGGCAACTCCCTGACTTGAGCCCCTTCAGTCGCTGACACCATGGACAACGGCCAGCTGAGGCTGCTAATAAGCCGTGGAGCACGGCCTGCCGAGGCTCGGCCCAGCTCTAAGGCAACAACATAGCATACGGGCGGGCTGAGGTGAGGTTTTAAGAGACGGATGGGCCGACACCAGTTGTAATGTATGAAACATTGGTAGTGAAATCTATTGATATGTGCAAATGGAGAACAGTGAATTGGCCAAGCATTTTCCTACCGATTGTAACGTCTCGGCCGAGTGGCGAGTGCCGTGGCCAATGGATGGGCCGGTACTAATGAATGGTCCAAGGGTACGAGATGGTCTACATGATTCACTTGCGCGCCCTTGGTGTCAGCCAGGGTTGGAATAACCTAGCAGTACGCACCGGCCCAGGGCTTAGTGGTGTGGCATATGGATAGGCCGCCGTGACATAGTACAGTGAGGTGCTCCTGTGGGCCTGGCAAACGGATGGTTTGATACGCGGATGGGCCGATGGAACATAGCACGATGGCTACGAGTAGGTTCAGTAAATGCATATATTGCGATATGGGAGGGCTGGTAAATCAGAGTTGGCATTTAGCTTTGAATATGGATGGGCCCTTCCCAAGTGACTGAAGGGGTTCGGGGCGTGTGGGTTCAGTAGGGGGATGTCGTAAGGTATTATTCGGCCTATGATCAATTGAGGTTGCGAAGCGCGTCGGCACAGGAATGCTGACTCGTGGGGCGTGGGCCGGCCGACGTACCATTTTTAGAATGGACCAATCGGCACAAAATGGAAGCATCCTAGTAGAACATGGGTCGGCCGGCGGATATTGTAGCTAACTGAGCGACTAGGACAAGGAAACAAATGTCGTTACCTGTGCATGAGCCGACGGAATACCCTGCAAGACGCTCGTATGGGCTGAGGAGGTGAGTATTGTACGACGTAGACAGCTGGCGAGAAGCTGGAGGCGAGCTGCATAATGAGTATCATTGGCTTTGGCTGGGCCCAAGGACCATGTACTGGATATTGCGGCTGGGCCGACGGTATTTGTATGGTGGGGTCCGGCCTGCCAGCAAGTAGATTGGCGTGAAGGCGCGGTGGGCCGAAGGATGGGAATCGTGAAATACGGGCCGGCTCACATATTCTCCAGTGACTGACTCGGAATCACCATATTCCAGGGCACTTCTATGGCACTAAACGATGGTGTCAGCAAACAAATCACGAGATGCCAGGTGGGCCTAGGAGTGGATAGAATACATTATCGGTAGGCCGCTGACATGATGAGAAGTGCGGGTGGATGGGCCGAGCGATAGATGTTGTGGGCTGAAGATGAACAAGCGAAAGGTGCAACAAGGAAATCATACATGCCCAGAAATTATATGCTTCGCGTCTCAGCCAGCCCAGCAACAATATGGCCTAGTAGGACTGGCGGGCCAAGCGATAGCTATCATAGGCCTACGGTAGGCCGATGTAATATTTAACAAGCACATCGCATCGGCCAATCACACTTCTGCTGTAAAATTCGGCCGAAATAGTAAATAATATGCGGGGGACGAACGGTAAGTATTGTGAACGGCCAGTAGGCCCATGAAGTACAAAACAAGGTTGCATCGGCGCACTAAAATTACGGTCTTTCAACTCGGCTAAATCGGCGAGTACATTTGCGAGAGGCCTAGATGAAAGGTAATATGTCAAAAACAAAAAGAATGTTCACAGAATTTCTTAACAGGTGAATCGCATCGGTCTACGAGGTCGGTATCACATGCATTCACTGGGGCAGCGAAAGGATCGCCAAATGGGGTGAAAACGACATGTGATGTCTGTTTACTGCTAATATAGATGGGAAAGTAGGCGGCGAGTGAAGCAAAACGGATGATGAGTCAAAGATTGTGTGTTGCGCAGTACCAATGGGCCTGCATCAGTAACTTTACATCATGCTAATTTCATCTTATTTCGTCTAATTCGAGCTTGCCGCACTTAAGGCTTGGCAAAAGACAGGTTAGCACGGGTTAGACAGGAAAGCTAAATAGTTGTCGCTTACACTAGCAATGTTTATGAGATACATGCCGAGAATGTACTAATATTGTTATGTAAATAAATAAA
>JBBPUM010000956.1:0-11685 GCA_038094695.1 Chiua aff. virens | reverse complement strand
TCCCTTGTAGCACTCCTCGAACTGTACCAACTTATATCGACCGCTTTCAAGTTCCTAGCCCATAAATCAACGGACGTAAGGAGTTCATCAGAGTCCGATCTCCGATGATGATTCTGTCTTTGAAGGATGTGGGCACTTTCAGAGGACCACATTGTCGACCCTGGATTTAGATACAAACATACCAAGTGTAGACGCAAACAGAGAGGTGCTAACACCGAATGCGCCAGTGTGAGGATGTAACTTTGACTGGCTCTCGACGGGGCAAGAAGAGCGCAAGGGTGCATGAATGCGAATCACTTTGCTCGGAAATGGAAAATTCAGATTGCGCGCTCTGACCGCTCGGGTTTATATCATCATCACGTCCGAAGCTAACTTGAGGTCCGCCCCTTCTCTCATGCATTGCTGCTCGTCGACGTGAGCAGATCTGTCGCTCGTTTCTGGTTAGGGCGACACGTCTAGAAAACATATGTTTTCGCCGTGAACTACTGTTCCAAGGAGGGGATAGCATGATCTACTCGGAGGCTCATCCATGCCATGATCGAATGGTTCCCGGTGTGCGCACCACAACCAGATGGTGGCGACAGACAAGATGTCGTATCATTGGATACTGATACCGTTTAATTCCAGTGACACGAGTCAAGTAGCCCAACTCGGAGACGTCTTTAATTGCGCAGTTATTATTGGTGTCACCTCGGAAGACAGCAGATGAGTACTGAATAGTCTCGTAGTGATGGTGCGGGTCTCGGGTGTGAATGCATTATGTCAAGACACATCAGTAAAACACTGTGATGTGTAGAGCATTCAAATCTACCAGTAGCATTTCATAGGATTACATCATTTCTATATATGTTCATATATACCCAAAGCACTAAAGTACTCCTAGTACCTGCTGCACCCCAGCAAAACTTATCAATAAGACACAACAGTGGGTAAACCATTCAAAGTTTCTACTAGCATTTCATAGGAATTATTTCATTTCATAGTAACATCTACTGGTCAGATTTTCCTAGACACTCTCACACAATTATATCTAACTTGAATAGCACAATATCCATACTAGTACTAACTCGAAGCAGTACTTCAAGTTTAACTAATTCGGTCCAAACAACTTGAACATTATCAAAGTTAAGCCTAATGTATTCGAAGTACCAACATTTTTGAACATGTTAGTACTAGTTTGGTGTAAATTATATGTATACTATAGCCTCATGCCAGTGCACGACACGCTGGAGGGCGAGTGCATGCACACGCAACCACAAGTGCACATGCGCCAGCTCACGGCAGGACAAAACCCTCACTTCAAGTTGCATGTAGCACAAAGCTGTCCTTACAAGCTTATTATTGAAACTTGACTGTGCGAGCAAAGTCAATGTCACTCACGGAATTTGCAATGTGACTGTAGGAAGTGAGGTGATTGCACGCTCGTGGATCAAGCACATGTCCAGAACAGTCCGATGGATGAATCTGAAGCATATCAGATCAGTCAGATAATTTCAACCTCAGGCCTTCCGAGGCATGCACTTTCAACTTGTCTGAGAATCCAGGTCAGACAGTTGGATAAGATCTCATCATAAGATCACGAACCTGATTGCCACCTCGATTCCATTGCTCTGTTCCACATTCAGTTTGAAGAATCATGTGCGTGTGACGAACATCTTCTGTGTGTGATCGTCCTGGATTGCTGAACTCCACAACTCTGACACGATGCACATCCACTCTCAGATCCGATTTACCTGCGAGTTGAAAGAGTGACCAGAGCTGCATATTATGACACCCACACGACCCCGGGTGGACGTGATTTCCGTGGTATCGTGAAGTACTTGCCACCACTAGCAGGAACGTGATAGAAATGGAAGAAACATCGCCATCTAAAGGTGTGGACAATGAATTGCATCAGGAAACTTCACAATAACTATATAGTACTATGTAGTCTATATAGTGCTGTAGCACTGGTAGTCTTCCCCCCTTTATATAGCACTATGTAGTCAGGGTTTTACTACATAGTACTATATATTGTAACATAGGCATGCTTAATTGCTATATAGAACCACTCAGGCTCAAACCAGGTTGAATCAGCTACAAATTACTACACAACACTATACATCACCATCATTCTCATTCATACATAGAAGCAGTATGAGACAAAACTTTGGCATTTGCTCTCAATATATAACTAGTATACAGGACAGTATCTAATCCAGCTCACTCCAAATGGGTGGTACAAACAAGGCACAGAAAGAAAGGAGGGCATACCAGTATCTTAGTTGCAACCAGGACAGAGATACATAGGGCAGGACTGGCAGCTAAGCACAAGGACAAACAAGCAAAGAAAAAAAGTCTGGTAAGGAATGAGCATGCAAAGAGGAAAGAGGGAAGCGTACTGGTATCTCCGTTGCGGCTGGGACTAAGAGTAGGGGTGGCACAGGGTGGCACTAACAACTGAGCATGAGGACAAACGAGCAAAGAAAAAAAATTCTGGTAAGGAATGAGCAAGCAAAGGGAAAAGAGGGAAGCGTACTGGTATCTCCGTTGTGGCTGGGACCGAGAGTAGGGGTGAGACTGGGTGGGACTAACAACCGAGCATGAGGACAAACAAGTAAAGAAAAATCTGACACGGAATGAGCACACAAAGAGAAAATAGGAAAACATACTGGTGTCTCAGTTGTGGTTGGGAGAGAAAGTAAGGAGAGTATGGGGTGGGACTAGTGACCGAGGACGAATGAGCAAAGAAAAAAAATCTGACAAGAAATGAGCACACGAAGAGAAAAGAGGGAGGGCATACCGGTATCCCAATTATTGTTGGACGGACAATGAGGGACCTTGTGTCGGGTGGGGCTAGTAACTGAGCATGAGGATGAACAACTCAAAGAGAAAGGAGGGAGAACATACCAGAGAGTCAGTAGAGAGATGATGGCCGTGAGAGGCAAAGTACATAGGTTCGATCGCATGCAATCATGGTCACGAGCACACCGTGAGACTTAATCAACAATGTCATGTGACTCACACAGGCCAGAATTCTCTAAGTCCATACTTACATACAGCACACGCAAGGACGAGAACATTGCCATTGAATGATTCGTTCCTCAGGCCTCAAGTACCAACGAAATGAAACCCAGGTATGTCACTGCAGCTGGTCCCTCGCTAATGGTTGTTGACACCGCGACAACGTAACACAACGCAATGTGTCACAGTGACGACGATCGGAGCATGTTCACCCCGTCCTCTCCATCGCTTCTCCCTCCCCTTCTGCGTTGGCGACGACGACGACGAACCCTGCACCCCAGCTTTCCCTTTCCCTCTCCTTGCGTTCCACCCACCTGATGAGAACAAGGGGGCGACACAACGCGACGACGATGCGACGGTGTGTCGCATCATCCACACGTTGTGTTCGCCTCCTCCTGTTCCGCCTTTCCTCCCCCCCGGTCTTGCCTTCCTCACCCCCCTTGTCCCATCTCATTCGACAACAGTATAATGGCCACCACCGGCCAGTTCATCAGCAAATCAGCCCTACTAGTAGGCTGTGTAGATATGTGCAAGTATACACAGTTTCACAGGCACTAAAGAAAGGTACCTACTATTACAGATGCACACATATCTTGTAATGGCTGTGGACAGCCCTGCTTTGCTCACAAATTTTACACTGTGAGGGCTTTGACAGAATGTACAGATACACAGGTGTCAAGTTCTGTACATCAGCCCTTGAATGGGTTATTATGATCACCCTGTGATTACTGCCAAAGCCCTCAAAGACTCAACACTATCACAATACTACTAGATTCGTGGCTAGTAGTAGTACACATGCTACGAATACTAACTAGTAGACAGATACATCACGAGAGAGCTAGTCAAGAACAGGCTGGAAATCAGTGTCAAAGGCAATGACATTAGCTGATTCATGTGCGGGCTCTCTGCAAAGGTTGATATATAGCAACGTAGCCAAGTAAAGTATGAGACTTACCTAGCGAGGGCAGCCCACTGGACCCTCAGTGTCTTCGTCTTCGCAGCATGTCTCGGATCCTTGTTGATAGCAAGCTGCATGGCATGGAAATTAGCATAAATTTTCGAGTAGCCGGCGTACTCGAAGGTTTGATCTTGGCGAGCCCCGGTGATACTAACATACTCATCAATGGCGGCACGGAGCTGACAAACAAATATCAAAAGACGACACCACTCGATACCAATACATACCGCAGTGGCCGCGAAACAGACTGTCACTTCAGGCACCTCGCGACTAAAAACCTCAGGAAACAGGACTCCAAGGGCCGACGGGCCAGTGTAAAAGAACGAAGTAATGAGGGAGGCCAACACAGGGGAAGCCATGTTGTTCGTGGAGCCCTGCGAGCCTTCCATCAATGACAAATATTTCATTTGCTTTGGCGTACCTGTTCGTCGACGCCATCACAAGTGAATGCAGATCCACGAATCAGACGTTCAGTGTTTGTTTTGTTGATCTCCGGGGGTTGATCTTCACTCAGCTCGTAAAAGCGCGGGACAACCTCACGCGCCTTAGCTTTTAGTGTAGAGCGCCATGTCATTAACGCCTCCCATAGCTACGAATTCCAATTAGTGACCAAATACCGTGAAGGATGAGACTTACAAGTATTCCAAGATCTTTCTTATATTGCGGCCAGTATCCTAGTGTTTATTCATAAAATAGATTGTTGACGGTTTATAACGTTCTGCTTACCTTTTGGGACATGCTGACACTCAAGAATGGCCTCAGTGAAATGTTCACCGCTCTTTCTGTCAAGAAAATCTGCGCGGTTGGGGAAAGGGTCCACTAATGCGCACTCGCATTGAGAAATCTGTTTTGCACGTTCGATGACTTCACGGAACTTGTGCGGGTAAGAGTGGAACTTGGTGGCGGAACCTGTTAAAGGACCTGGTGGGTCATCCGAAGACGGGGCTTGGGTGGGGACGGAAGACTCCTCAGATCGAGACCGGCTGTCAAAAGTGGAATTGGAATGAGACTGCTGAACATGAATGGAAACTTGAACAGACGATTCTATATTCCCTCCGGAGCGGGACTGGCTGCCGGAAGAAAAATTCCCTTGCTGGAGGCGCACGCTACGTAGGTTCGACGGATCCGGTGCCCGGGGGAAACGATTGCGCTGATGGTGTTCGGTAACCACATCGTAAGTATCCCCACCGTTTGCGTGTTCCTGCGCGCGTAGATCTGGCATGGCCCAGATAAGTCACTCATTTTATAACACATGATGGCTTACCCATACGTGCGTCGTCCTCGGAAGGGTCGAGCACAGCTAAATAGTGGTTAGTAACGCATGTCAATACAAGTCTGCAACAGTCACGGTACCTCCAGTATCACCGTTGTAGGGGTGCCCAGCAAGTAGAACCAGGTCTGTGCTACTGTTAGCCAGCTGGCTTTAAGTGATAAGCGACTTACCGATAACACTGTCGTCGAAAAGGCTGTGATGACGCTGCACGTCAGGATCGCCACCATGCAGTGCTTGCTCGGCGAGCCGATCATCCTCGTCGGGCGATTGCTCGTCAATATCGAGATCATCTCGTGAGCCTCGGGTATCGTCATCGTTTCGAAGATCGTGCGAAGAGTAAGACGGCTGCCTCGTACGCTTCTCACGTGTCATGTCTTCTACACCATGTGCTGAGTGTATTCCAGCGAATGGAACGCGTGTTCGCTGGGCAATTTGCGAAGACCTCAACGGCAGCGGCGAAGGGGTGAATTCGACCCGAGAAGTGGCACTGCGAGAAATCGGTGGGATAGATGCACTGTGTGAGGTTGGGTGAGTTGAACCAGAATGAGAAATAGGTGCAATCGACCCATCCCGAGAAGTAGGCGGTGCAGACCCATCCCGAGAAGTGGGCACGGCAGAACCTGAGCGAGATGCAGCGGGCGTTGATCCATAACGAGCGTGAGTGAACGTAGATACTGCGGGGAATCGACCACGAGAGAGAGATGCCTTCAACGTCGTGTCAGGTAAACTCGATCAGTCTGATAGTTGTGAACTTACTGCAGACCCCCCTTCAGGCCCATGGACACCGAAACCATACCGTGAGCCCTGCACTGATGGCTGAAAAGTAGGAAGACCCGGCTGACGAGCGCTCGGGTGCAAATGGGAGTCAGTGCGAACCTGTCTAAAGTTTTAATAATCTGGCAGGTTTGGAAGCATTGCGTACCATGTCAGCAGAAGTTGTCGTCGAGTCTCTACTGTTAGCGACAGGAGCCATGGGATTCAAGGGTTCGTTCAGAGTCGCAACATCAAGTTTTGACATCCTCGCAGAACGTTGGACTTGGACACGTTCGATGTTCTCTAACTGGGCTTTTTGCCCACCTTTCCCGAGGTTCGACCTACCAGACCTCCTGGTTATCTGCGTAGCGTCAATATCCATGCCTACATTCGTCGGTGAGTAGGAATCGTCATGATCCAGCTCTTTGCTCACTATCAACGCATTCTTTGTTACTCAGGCTCGTCTTTGATTTCTTGCGAGTCTCGGACACGGGGGTAGCCTCGACCGCTCGTTTCTGTTTCGTGCTTTTCACCATGGGGGAGAGTATGAGCGTGGTCCGAATGAGAGAAAATCGCAATGTCGGCAGGACAGGTGCCAGACGGTCACGCTTAAATAATGGACCCGCCAGAATGCCAGTGAGTCAAAACACACGTTGTCCGTGTCCTGTCGCGATAGGTGACCTGCTTACCTCTAAGAACCCCAACGATCACGGTTAGGCCCTCGGTTCTAGCCATGGATGTCGTTGAGTTTGTCATTCATTGAGTACTGTGAGTCATGTTTGTCGTGGAGGCAGTAATTCTGACACTGTACAGCCTCATACTTATTAGGATACAAAGAGTATCTACTACGCGGAGTGATAGTTGGATTAGTCGCAGTGGCATTATTCAGCTATCTGTTTGTACTTCATCCCCACCCCTTTTACGCTTCGTTTCGGTTTCGAATCGTTGGCTATTCTGCAAGAGGGGCTCCTCCACGGAAAAGAATCCATTGAGGAGGATTTTCTTGATTGCGGCGTGACTGAGTTCAGGCCCATCAGTAGAGTAGCTTTGCAGGATAGAGTCAAAGAGTAATCCCGTGGTATCCTTAAGATCTTGAAAATATTCTGTGAACTCTTGGAGCGGGACTCGTATGTGCAGGTCGCCGAATTTGAAAACTGCAAGGTCCCGAATCTCTTTTAGAGATTTTGGGCTAATCCACGAACTCAAACACGTCGCATGGGCATCACGGGGACCACTGCTAACTCGTGGGTCTCCGTAAAGAACACATATCCAGACGAGGATATAGACAAGGGATTCCAAATCGTGCTTGGGTTTCTGCACGATACCACCTTCTGCCGTAGCATATTCCTTTAGAATGTCAATCGCCATGAAAGGGATGGTGCCCTATCAGTATAGTGAACATAGCGTCACAAAATTATAATTTAAACATAACCCACCATTCGTTCCCCAACAGACGCACCGATCGTCCCATCCACAAGCTTTGCGTAATCGAAATCAATCAGGAGACCGCGACGAAACCCACGTTGCCAGATAACCTCCTCTCTTCAGGTTAGCTTTAGATCAAACGCGGATTCGCTGTCCTTAACGGCGGGAGATGGCCAAGCGCCATCAAAGTAGTACATTAGGATATTGTTAACGCTGATATCCCGATGAAGGATACCGCAGATTTGGATTAGTCGTTCGTGGGCTGAGAACGAAATAGTATATTAGATCATCTCCGTGCGAGATGCAATGAACTCACTATCTACGATATCGATGAGGACACTAAGGAGCTCTTGCTTACATGAAAAACGCGTCAAGGGTTTGCCCACGGGGGAGAGGAGTAAGTGGCGGTGAATTCGAGTTTCCGGAGGGAGGGAGCCATCTTTGAACAAGTAGCTTGGTCGTCGTAGATCCGTCGAATCAACTTTCCCCTGGATATGGACCGTCCATGCTCCCTCGAGAACGGGACCCCATGCGTTAACCCCTTCTCTCTCATTCGCGTCAGCATATCCTCCTCCGTTGTTGTCTGACCAGCGTGGGTCCAGCAGTCTTTGACGACGTAGCGTTTCTCGTTCGTAGGATCAATGACAACGAAACAGAGAGTAGCATGGCCGCGGATCATTTCGCTATAAAAAAGTAGACGCTCGATGACATATTTTTTGCTGTTGACGATGACGAACGGCTTGGCACGTAAACGCTTCATACAAGAGATTGTGGTCGAAAAGAAGAGGGTAGGGTCGTAACTGATGCATTCGGGGGGGGCGATGGAAAGGACATAGAGTATACGAACAAGGAAGGACAGGTAGCGATGGATGTTGTACCCGCGAGAATGAGTGGCCCCAGCTCGGTCGAAGACGTGTAGACGTAGTAGTTGGTTTGCAATCGACAGTGCGAGGATGAAGCGGCGGCCAGGCTGTGCGATGAATATTGCGTATGCCAACTTGGTGAGCTGCAGTCGTAGACGAGGAGAGTATTCGTCGGAGGTGAGCTCTATGAACGATGCAAGGTTCCGCCAAGAGAAGTCACAGCTGGCTTCATTGTGTTCATCTGGTTGTAAGAGAGCGATATCAGGCTTCAATTGCAAGTCGGTTTCCTTGACACGTTGCAGTTTGGTGGAGGAATCTGCCGACCAACGACGTTGCATACGCCCCAGACGGGCCGTGCTCCCTCTCGTCCGACTTGATGGTCCGGCATCTGCAGGCTGTGACTCAGAGGAACAAGACGTACGGATGTAAGCCACAATGTTATTGAGCCATGTCGCCACCTCCTGCTCCTCGGACCCAGCCTTCGGTAGATATGTACCCTCCCGAGTCTCCGTCATAATGGAACCGTCGACATCGTGGTACTTCCTTGTGACTGTCAGGCTGCGGCATTTCTCCTTCTTTTTTTTGCCTTTCGTGTTTTTTCTGCCATGTCCACTGTTTCCCGCAAGTGCAGAACCGGACTCTTTGAAGTCGGACATAGGATTGCGAAGGATATGAGGAAGATGGGCTGGGTCCCAGGATTTGGATGCGGTGTGGTAAAGCAGTCGATTATCGTGTATTACAGTGGATGGGTCTGGAGCTGGCTGGTGGGGGGGAAGATCCTCATAGGGGTGCAGTACATAATGATGTCTGGGTTTTTTTGTGTCTGGTTCCACAATCGTGGCGTCTTCCAACTCGTTGGTGAGGTCGTGTTTGAGTGGCACTGCACTGTAGATCCTTGCCGAGGTTGGGATAGACGCAGTTTTTAGTTGATAGGGTGTAAGAGATAAAGACGTAACCACATTCCGAGGAGGGGGAGTATGAGCACGCATTCAGCACTCAACACTAGTAAAGAAGCGTACTTAACACAAATTCAACATGAATTGCTACGAGGTACGGAACTCCGCGGCGGCTTCACACTGACACAAGACTGACAATTGTCGAAGATATTGATGTGGTATATAAACTACGCGGTATTTGGCATGAGAGAGTAGAAAAAATGCTTGTTCCAGTATCTATTCAACCAAAAGTCCGTGGAGAGTTCGTAGCTTGAATGCGAATTCAAGCGCGGATTTGCTGCTTTACTGAAGCACGGTATCAGATGGGCGGGCGAACGGATTTGAGATAAGGGGATGACATCTCCAACGCGTGATCCGTCTCTTCTCGTGGCACGTTTCAGGCGGTACAGGCCAGAGGCCGGATCGGGGGTAGGTGGATGATCGAACCGTTGAACGTATACAAGAAATTCTGTGCTGGGTACTAGGCAAAATACAATACGAAGTTGAACAATTAGATGTCCTGAAAATTTCTAGTGAGTAAAGGTTCGTTAAACTTATCAAAAAGCCAATGAACCTGTGAGTCCCCATGCCGGCCAATCACTATCCGCAGCCTCAGAAGCAACGGCACAATTGTAGCAACCGGAAGGGTACCTCTCCGAAGGAGGCATGACGACGAGGGTCTGAGCAGGTTCTACGGATTTGGGATCAAAAGTATTCCACTGGCAAGTCCTCTCTTGGAGTCGGATTTTCATCCAGACATGCATTCTATCTGAGTGGATTGCATGTGATGCGTTAGCCCGCCTTCGTCCCGAGATGGTGTGTGGTTCGCCATTTGAACAGCGATCAAGATACCGAGAGATAGCGTCGGGAAGATCAGGGAGTCCAAAGGTTTCCGAGGCTTCTGAAATGGTCGTCCGTAATGAAGGCTTGATGGAGAGATGAATAGCCGTCGTAGATGACGCAAAAGTATGTAGTGGCTTCAGAACATTAGAACGTCCGTCGTGAGCAAGCGCGCAAGCAACTTCAAAATAATCAACCACTTTACGTGTCGGTGAATGGTAATACAACAGGTTTTGTGCTTCTTCATCCGGCTCGTGGTCTTCTTCGTTTGTTTCGTGTTCGTCTTCAAAGTTCTCACTACCTGCTGCAAGCGTGGATGCGATGGACATGGCAAGGTCAAATCTAAAACACCTGTCCATGCAATCAAGGTGTCGAGCGATCTGGGAATAGTAGTCTTGATTATTCCCAGCACGCGCAGGTCTCTTAACCTCCATGACGTGAGCATGTTCTGTAACATCAGCACTCCATTGGATAACGGCGCCGGAATCTCGGATAGAAGGTACAACGTGCTGCAAGAGTTCTAGCTTGGGAATATAGAAATGGTCGGAATGGGCGCCTGCAGCGATGATAGAATCTTTATTATCATGGAATGTTTGTAGGGTTGCTTCCAATTGATGCAATGTGTGATCGTCGAAAGAGGGGAGTTGTGCGAGATATCAAAAGTCCATGAGGGCACGAATAGCGCGAAGGAACTGTGGGGGAACTGCCCCAGCAATGACGCCGACGATGTAACACTGCATCGAACGGTGGTCGCGTCCTGTTACCTGTTTCAATTTGGATACACCTTCGCTGAAACTACGGTATCCGACATACGTCCGAAGAAGCGAGAAACGATAGTCGATCTCCTCATCACCGACAACGACGACACACCATTGTAAATCATGATCAAAAAAAAACCTGTGGAAGTGGTGGAGGCATTCTGGCCTGAGGAATCTCCCCGGACTCGATAGAGGCCAATTGAACCAGAAAGGTTCGTCAACGCCGTTTAGGCCAAAAGACTTTGCAATCTTGAGGAATTGAATATAGTCGTCGGGATTGCATTGCTCGCACATTTCGCGGATCTGGCTCATCGTCCTGGCGCCAGTGCGAAGGGGATGGAGGATACCGTCGCCGAATTGCTTGTGGGACGCAGTGGATATTGGTGATGATTTTGGGCTCGTACATGCCAAGAGGCCTTGTTCAGGGGTGTCGGCAATATGTCCGACGAGGGGCGTATAGCAATACCTCAAATTTCCCGTGGGATCACTCATCATTATTCCAACAGATGCTGCAATCTTCAAGGGTTGTAAGACAAGGTCCAGACATTTATGAAATAACCTATCGGATAAAAGACCGTGACTCGCTGCAGACTCGAGATTTCGAATGAGTGAATGAGGGAACTGGTAAAAGTGCGAGGAGGAGGTGGGCATCATCAGTAAATTCAAAGTCTTGTGGACAGTGCTGTACACCAAGTTACAGTCACCACAGTGTTACTGGAAGGTCCCCTCCTGTGCAGCCATGGTACAGTCATGTCACAGACCCCACACCCTGTACAGCTGCTCAGTCCTCTGTGACAGCACTGCACAACTGGTCATATTCTGTACAGCACTGTACAACCAGCCATATTCTGTACATTACTGCACAACTGGTCATGTA
>JBBPUM010000955.1:0-11696 GCA_038094695.1 Chiua aff. virens | reverse complement strand
GCACTAGAGTTCCCACGTATTAGCATGCAAACAGGTCCATGGACGGTCGTCGCTGTGGGATGCTCCCCCAGCATCTGGACCTTGTGTGTGACGCGTTATATGCGTCCGGATCGATCCTGATGAGACCATATCTCAAGGTGAGCAATCTTGCTTCCTTGGCTCTGATCGACTTTTCTAGGTTGTGTTTTCAATCGACCTCGACGACGTGGTGGGTTTGGATGGTGTTGAGGTCGTCCAGAGTCGTCTAGGAGTGGAATGTGTGGCGCTGGTATGTCGATTTTGCTTTTGTCTTCGTTCCGTTCTGACTGTTCTGCTCAGCTAGCAGTCGCGTTTTGACTTGTATTGAGTCGCAACGTGCGCCACTCGTTGCGTCATCTCTTCTATGAACTATCCCATCGTATCCGACTCAGTTCGACATGTTTCAGTACTGCGCTTTGCCGTCGTCGCCTCCCAACTTCACTTCAACCCTCTCAGACCCTCTTGGACCTCTATCTCGATGTTGCGCCTTCGTTTAGACGAAGTCCTCATTTATGTCGCTTTGGAGACAGTCTAGGTAGGTAGGGAAGTTGTCTGATGCAGCCACTTTGTTCAGGTTGTTCATTTCATCTGGATTGCAGCTATCGCTCATTTGACGCACAGCTACGGGAGATCATTGCACCGAAAGTATAAGTTGAGATTGCACACGAAACAGTAGTACACGTCTAGCCATTCAGTGAAACATCAAATTCAGGGTGGAGACCAAATGATCACGAATACTTTGTATTTTGTCCGCTGTACTCACTACGACGAGACTTAATGAAGCTTGAAGAATCAGATTGTTGAATTCAAATTTGGAATCTATGGCTATACGAACTCAATTTCGAATCGTACGCTACATAATTACAAGGGTGACATGTGCGTGCATATACCATAACAAAGTTTATTGGCAGTGACGAAAAGCTTGGGATACTTCACATATAAGAGGTGACCAAGAAAGAGACCTACGCCAACGACGCTCAAACTAACAAAAGGTAACACAATGATAACTCTGAAGAAGTCTGCAGAAAAACAGACTCGCTTTTCATGTCCAAATAGTACGATACTGGCCTGAGCAACCGTGCGCTCGTCGTAGTTATGTAGGTCGTTATACTCTAATTTGCAATGCTGATCAAGAAGACATACGCACCGTGGCTAAAGGAAGTACGGAGGCGAGCGAAAAAGTGACTTGCTCTCACAGATGCACGCCGTTGTCATTATGAATTGCGGCAGCTGAGACATACAATGCTAGGGAACAAGGCCAGCTATCCTTTTGACAATGCCGTCTAGGTGGACAGTGATAGGCTTTGCAACCTCCTTGATGGACATCGAAAAGGATCCTTTGTGTACGACTGAGCGCATTGTTCACCGATCACGCTTGAATGCAAGATGAGCCAACAATCTGGTGGGCATTAAACATGAGTACGACGTATCCAAGGTGGACAACCTGCCCCCAATACCAGATGGTCAAGAGAGCATTCCATGTCCTGCGAGAGTTGGACAAGCGCGAATTGTATATTTATACCGTGGCTTCGTGTTCTCGATGGACAACGAGACCTAGCTTCTGGAAGATCCACGGTATAATGATCTCGCCGTAGTGGGCTTGAACCCGCGCCGAGTCCGACGGGGATGGCGTCTCACCCCAACTCGAGTATGATAGATGACAGTCCTTGGACTGGGGAAAACCTCGTTGCGTATTTCAAACCCCCTAGGACCTGCAGATAAAATACGCCAGCACTGTCGCAAGTCACACATGAGATGTGCGCAATGTGAACAGACACAGAATTAGGTTCAATTGATGTCCAAGGGTGTCGGGTAGATTCCTATGTTTGAGCCTCAACATTCAAATATTCAATGACAGACCACTGGCACATACAAATGCGCAATCGACGTTTCTTCTGACAAATTTGCAGCCACCACATTCACCGCACGAAAAGCATCGAAGTGGGTATGGGTATCCACAATGAACGACTGCCTATTAATTCGTGGCGACATTAGTACATGTCGGAAAAGGTCCGAGAAGATAAGGACTGACATACTAACGTAAGTAGCAAGGGTGATGCAAGAAGAGAGTAGGAAGAGAGGAGAACGCAGGCAGGAAGAGAAGGAGGGATTGCCGGCCTTCTATGCAACCGGGAGTTGGACTTTCTGGCGCGGTCCAGCTGTCTGCGGGAGTCCGCATAGAGTCCGTGGGAGTTCGACGTCGTCTGATAGAAGCGTTGCGATAGGCCCGTCGTCGTCACCGCGGACATGATGAATGCCTGCTGAAAGTGTTGAAATCAGTGATATTTCTCTTTCAGACTTCGTCTTCAGATCACTGATTAGATGAAAGATCTTATCTTCATACTTACACTATCACGTTTTGTTATAGATCCGTCCAACGGATACTTAGTCATTTCTTATGACTCACGATACGTTCTTATCGTATCTTTCCTTTCTTTATTTAGAAAGAGGTTTCACTGTGCACGGACCAGCACATACACATATACAAACAATCCTGTATGTATATAAGGAGAGCTCCCTTCTATCGCTCTCCTTAACTCGAATTACTACCTCGTTCTTTGAGTACTCTGCAGTCCCTCTACTGCTCAAGTCTTACCTCAAGTCGCCCAGCTCCATAGTTACTGTGAGTTTCCCACAGTACATCCTTCTATTGAAGAGACCTCTGCACCCAGACCTTATAGGCTGGTTACAAACGAGAACGGGCACTCTCGTTAGGTTATGAGCCCCGCTTAGCTCTGATACTGTCTATCTTGCGCGCATCTTCTATCCCTTGATATATCAGACTAGGCGCTATGGAGCCCTTTGAGGTTTCGATGTTTCTCTACCTCATTTCCTTTGTAGTTCAGATCTTCCAGATCGTCTACAGAGAGACAGTCAACGAACGGCTTATGCCCTTTGCTGTTTGGCTTCGAGACACATATAGCCTGTGGTATACCTGTTTTGGTCACCCGGCTTATTGCTCCCTTATTTTACTATTCAGAGTTCGAGTAGCTGACGACATCTTTGTCCTTAACATAGGCCTCACCTGCCTCACTGTTACCGAACAAGAAGTACGTCCTACACCGCCTTCTAATCAGGCGAGACCACGAGCTCCCCCTCCGGAACAACCCTCATCTCGAGGAGATTCATCTACCGCTCAACCTAGAGCGAGACCTCCTTTTGGATTGCCTAGAGCACCAAGGAATCTTCGTACTCCATTTTCAGCGTTGCCAGATCGACAAGATCTACTCGTGGACGAGAATCGACCCTGTGGCATTGCTAATTGCTACATCGATCGATACCTTACCTCCTCTGGAGAAAGAGAACCTTATCATCGTCCCTGTCCTATCTGCAACGGTCACGTGGAAAACGGACAACTCTGCTACGGTCTACTCCCTGATTCAATCTATCTTCATCATCAGGTTGACCGAAGGAATTCTTCCTTTACCCATTACCGGAATAACTTTCAAGGAATCGAAGCTGGATCTAGATTCTTATCTAATCGTCCTATCTATCCTCTTGACGTACCTGCTTTTGAGCGAGAACAGAGAAGGAGACAACGTCGACAACGATTAGTCGACAATACCAACCAATTCATTTCGAGAAACTCCTCCCTTCATTCTGATTCCGACTCTACCCTGGTTGAGCCTGCTCCCAGACCTAGCCTCGTCATCCCAGATCCAGATTCTCCTCCCTTATTCCATCATGCAGAGTCTAGCAGCCAAGATAATAGACGTCCAACAACTCCGGAACTTCGAGCAAGATTTACCCCGGAGAGGTTATTGCGAATTGGAACACTCATCGATTTGGAAATTCGACGAACAACAGTGCAAGATAACGGCGACGGAACATCAACAGTTGTTCACCCAACAGAACTTCAACCACCAGGAAACCGAGCCGAGGACGGCGATATTCCGCTCCCCTCGTCCGCTTCCTCATCCTCTTCCCGATATCCCAGGAGACGTTTATGAGTTCCGTGGTAGAGAAGTACCATTTTACCATGCTAATCCAACGTGTCCACCACATCAGCCTGGAGTAATCCAGCTGAACCGCATTGTCCAGCCTTTCAAGCTGCAGACTTGCGAGACCCTGACACCGGATGATAGCATCCTACCAACCGGACTCATGTACCCTGATGAAACCTTATTCTCAGCGTACAGTGGTGCTGGATGGGCTTTTCCATCTCCGTCATACGACGAGACACCCACTTCCCTGGTCCATTATCATGGTTTTGAAGTTCTTCGTCGCGATTTCTTCCCTCCTATGTTCATTCCTGAGCATCTCTCCATAGACGACTTCCGTTGTAACGATCCGAATGATCGTTTCATCGCCTCTGTCATCAATTGCCCTACCAAGGTAGACAGAGAGAATTACCCTCGTCATGTCATTCTCCAGAATCTCCCCACTCCTTCAATCCGATCATATCACAAAGCGTACGATCGAGCATGCCGCGAAAAATACAATCGCGAAGTTCGGTCCTCTCGCCTTAAGAGGATCCAGAAAATATTGAAGGAAGGTACTGAGCAACAACGAGAACGGATGTATCAAATCCTCTCGTACTCAGACTTATCTAGGAGACGTGCTGGAAGGAGAGCTCAGAGACGCATAACCGGACTATATCTTGAACGTGCTGTATAGTTATAGATGAATCTTATTTGTTTCTTGGAGTTTAAAAGGGATATCTGATCGAACCTGGATTAGCTGAGCATTCTTTCATGTGTTTCATCGAAGCTAATCATCTTTTAACCGACAGAAATGGCCGTCAAAGTATTCCCGAAGGTTGACTCTTTTAAAGCTGAGGGCGGCATTCTTAGCCAAATCCCTAAGCTTACGGGTCAAGAAGATACTAGTATCACGAATGGAGAGCTCGCATCCATGACCTCCTCGTTTCAATGAACTTGGATCCCATCATCGATGATGATACAGTTGCCTCTTTTTCAAACTCTATCAACGTTGCAGCCGATGAACTCGATGACTGGAAGCGTATGGACAACAAAGCCCTTTCGTATCTCACCTTCACTTCGGCCTTTCAACTGTCTAGGGAAGCACCTTCTGAGTGGACCAGTTTGACGAAGAAGATCGGTACTACCGACGTTACCTTCCTTGTCTCTAAAACTAGGACCTACTGGAGGATCATTACCAAGAAATATTCTTCTCGAGGTATAGCTGGCCAGATCTCGACAATGACTCAGATCTTGCGTAAACACATTCGTTCTTCCTCCGTACAAAAGGACATTAATGCCCTTATTACCCTCTTCGATGAATTCAACAAATCGGGAGGAGACCTCACGGAGAAAACGAAGGCCTTACTCCTCCTACTCGCCGCACCAAAGGAATTCAGAACTCTTCGCTCGACACTTTGTCAGACGAAGAATGTCGATGACTTCACCATAAACCTAGTAACTTCCTGTATCATCACTGAGAATGTTCTCAACCCTTCCGGTGATTCCCTAGGTTCTCATTGAATCCATGAGACACGAGTCGAGAAACCTCCTCGTCACTCATCCGCGAATCGCACATCAGTGATTCAGAATGGACCCCCACAGAGAAATCAGTGGAGACCACAGCAAAGCAACGCTTATGCTGGTCCATCTAATCATCCTTCAAGCGGAAATCCCCAGAGGAACCGCAAGAAGAGACCCACACGTGCTGAACATGCAAGACAAGGATTCGACAAGAGACAGAAAGGGAAGGGCAAGGCTAATGAAGCCATTGCCAATACAGTAATTACTAATTATCCAGATATCACCATGGACTATAGGGAGGACGATTTTATCCCCTCCTTACCCCCACTTGCCGCTCGTATCACACCAGATGTTTCGACAATGGTCACTGATATGAACGAGTTCCACTTTGACTCTGATCATGCGGAACATGGCTGGGGAGACAATCCCGATCTGGATATCACACCATCGACTTCCTCTCATTCCTTTCGTACCCGCAGGAGTTCCTTCTCTGTCTGAGGAACTTCCTGATCTGCTTCCTGACAGACCTTCTACCAAGAAGAGACCCAAGCCACGCAAAATAGTGATTGGAGGATTATCCATGGGACTAGCATTGCCTGGCACTTCTGTCAGAGACCCTTTCATTTTTCAATGCCCCCATAGGTCGTATTTTGATGACCTTAATCCCATTTCCTTCGACAGCCTAGAGTCTGGTGTTAATACTATGACTACTAGAGACAATTCCCATCATCTTACCTGTCGTATGTGTATCGAATCCAATCCTCTTTCTGGCTTGTATACCGTCGGACCATCTAAACAACCACAAACCTCTGATCATTGGATGATTGATAGCGGTTGTACTGATCATATTACACCCTATTTAGACGACTTCTCTCATCTAGAGAAAGGGACCCGCACTGCTTCAGTAGCAAATGGTTCCTCTGTCACTATGTATGGTCCTGGAAAGGTCATACTCCGACCTGATGGTCGAGACCCTCTCATCCTTGATCAAGTTTGGTATGCCCCTAAAGCTGCTCATAGACTGTTATCTATCCCCACTCTTGCCGCACAAGGATACAGGAGTGAGACTATTAATGAAGAAACAAGTATCTGGAACACTGAAGATGTTCAGGTAATACAGGCTTCTGCTTTATTCCCGGACAACAATCTTCACTGGTTTCGGTCATCTCCGATCAAACCGGGCGTTATTGCTTCGGTGGTCAAGAATGATTCTGGTCTTTGGCACCAACGCATGGGTCACTCTTCTGACAATGCGCTGAGACACCTTAGTGCTCACACTACTGGTTCTCCTATGGTCGCTGTTCCTTCCAAACGAGCTCCCTGCAAGGGTTGTGCTCTTGGAAAGATGCCTGATCGCTCCTACCCTCCATCTGAGAAGCGTGCCACTCGCGCTTTGGATCTCCTTCACACTGATCTTATGGGACCTTTTGATACGGAATCTCGCACTCGCAAACGCTACGTGCTCACTCTGATTGATGACTATTCTGGCTACACTCTCCTCGCCTTTTTGCGGGAGAAATCTGAAACCTGTCGCTTTCTTCAGGACATGCTACGCATGATGGAGAACCTTGCTGGTTCTACTGTCACCTCTGTACGTTCTGATCGAGGTGGGGAATTTATGGGACAAAATGTCCAGACGTTCTTCGCATCCAGAGGAATCTTTCATCAAACCTCTGTTCCCCATACTCCTCAGCAGAATGGACGTGCAGAGAGATTCAACCGTACCATTTCCGAAAAAGCAGGAGCTATTCGCCACCATGCATGCCTACCCAATGTGTTCTGGCAGGACGCAATGGAGACATCACTTCATATCTATAATAGGCAGCCTGTTCGTCGTCTCAATTGGAAGACTCCCATTGAGTTATTCTCTGGGAAGGTTCCTGACATATCCTATTTTCGTGTGTTTGGATGTTCTGCTTATGTCTATATTCCAGATGAGATGAGACAATCTAAATTAGCAGCAAAGGCAGAGGAAATGACTTTTATAGGATATGAATCTGGCACGAAAGGATGGAGATTCTGGTCTCAATCCAGACATCGCTCTTTTATCTCCACAAATGCCACCTTTGACGAATCATCTTTTCCTTCATGTTCCAGAAAGACTAGAGACAAACCAGACCGTCTACACGAAGATCCTGCACTCGATCATAGTTCTACACAGGAACGGAATCCGGAAATCCCTCCTCGTGTTACTGTCATTCATGACAACGAACCACTGGTTCAACCAGTACCTAATCAACCTCCTTCGTCGCATTCATCACGATCTTCATCACCATCAAGGAGTCCCTCTCCATGGCGACCTCCTTCATCCCACTCTTCGCATAAATCAGATACACAATCGCACCATCCATTATCACCCTTATCACCCCTCACTCAATCCGATCTATCCCTTCCTCCAGTATCACCACCACCACCTCAATCTGGCTGGAAGAGAGGTGTCCAGCCTGGACGCTTTACTACCTCCTCTGGAAATTGGAGAGACTATGAGGATATGCCGCAACATAAACGGTATAAACTTCCTCCTTATGAACGGATTGAACCTCGTCCTCTTAAACCTGCTCTTTGGCAACCACCACGCCAATCACATGAACCTCTTACAACATTCCGTGCTCTACCACATCAAAATAGGCAGACAATTCAGGAACGAACTAATGTTCGACCTCCTCTCCAGGAGAGACGCACTACTCGTGCACATGCACCACGCATTATACCTGATAACGCTTATGGCAATCGCACTCCGCTTGAAATTGAGCGAGACCTTGCTAGAGGAATTGTTCCTATTCAGGAAGAGCAGAATCCGGTTGAAGAACCGAGACCTACAAATGACGAAGATATGGGAGATCTTTATTCGAATCAATGGATGAGATTCCATCTATCATCTGCGATTACTCAGAACTTACCCAAACAATATCGGGATATTCTGAAGATGCCCATATCTGATCAACAAGATTGGAGACTTGCGATGGAAGAAGAGTATAAATCCCTGATGGACCGAAAGGTATGGGATTTGGTTGATTTACCTAAAGGTCGAGAGACCATCAAAGGGAGATGGGTCTATGCAGTTAAAAGCGATGGCAGAAAGAAAGCCCGCTTTGTGGCCAAAGGCTTCACACAGATCTTCGGTATTGACTATGAAGAAACCTTTTCACCAGTAACCAGGTTTGAAACCGTTCGCCTTCTTCTAGCCCTAGCCGCTTTAGAAGATTGGGAAATAGAAGCACTCGATGTGAAGACTGCTTTTCTATTTGGCGAACTTGATGAAGATCTCTATATGGTTCAACCTGAGGGTTTCGTTCGAAAAGGTCAGGAAACTAAGGTTTGTAGATTGCGAAAGGCCATCTATGGTCTTAAGCAAGCAGCGCTTCAATGGAATAAGACGCTACATGCTTCCCTGACCAAATTTGGATTCAGGAGATGTCACGCCGATCCAGGCGTTTACTATAAATTTATTGGCAAGCATATCATTGCTCTTGTCTTTTATGTTGACGATGCTCTTTTTATGGGCAGTGATAGGTCACTCGTTATGACTCACAAGAAACAATTTATGGATCGTTGGGAATCCAGGGATCTTGGTCCAGCCCAAGAATACCTAGGAATGAGGATTACCAGAGATCGCAAGAAACGCACTCTGAGACTAGACCAGTGCTCTTATGCACAAAAGGTCGTTGAGCGTTTTGGTCAACAGAATTCCAAAGCATGCTCTACTCCTCTACCCTCCGGATATAATCCGAGACCAAATGAATCCAAGGAGAATCCTACTGTTCGGAGCAGATACCAGTCGGTCATTGGATCACTGCTGTATATCATGCTTGGCACCAGACCAGACCTTGCTTACGCGGTAATCAAGATGTCACAGTTCTCTGCAAATCCTACCGAGGAACACTTGCAGAAGGCGATCTACATCGTTCGCTACCTTTCTTCGACTGTGAACCTCTGTATTACCTATGATGCAGAAGGACCTTCTCTACAGAATGGTCTCATCGCTTACTCTGATACCGATTGGGCAGGAGACATCGAGACCTCTTGATCCACCACTGGTTACTCCATTTATCTGGCAAATGGAATCGTGTCCTGGCTCTCCAAGAGACAGAAGAGAGTTCGACTTTCGTCTACAGAAGCAGAATACTGTGGAATGACCGAATGTTGCAAACAGATCCAATGGATACGCAACCTCTTTGAGGAGATCAAAATCTCTTTACCCCCCATTCCACTTTGTGTCGATAACCAAGGCGCAATGTTCTTAGCTTCTAATCCCGCTCAGGAAGGACGCACTAAACACGTCCGTATTCCGGAACATTATATCCGAGAAGCTGTAGAATTCGGTGAAGTCGTTCTTTATTACGTTCCCACCAATCTCCAGTTTTCAGATATCTTTACCAAGAATCTTGGGAAGATAGCTTTCGAGCGAGGACGCAAAAGTCTCACCTTATCTCCTTATGCATGACACACGTTTCTAGTGAGGAAGAGTGTTGAAATCAGTGATATTTCTCTTTCAGACTTCGTCTTCAGATCACTGATTAGATGAAAGATCTTATCTTCATACTTACACTATCACGTTTTGTCATAGATCCGTCCAACGGATACTTAGTCATTTCTTATGACTCACGATACGTTCTTATCGTATCTTTCCTTTCTTTATTTAGAAAGAGGTTTCACTGTGCACGGACCAGCACATACACATATACAAACAATCCTGTATGTATATAAGGAGAGCTCCCTTCTATCGCTCTCCTTAACTCGAATTACTACCTCGTTCTTTGAGTACTCTGCAGTCCCTCTACTGCTCAAGTCTTACCTCAAGTCGCCCAGCTCCATAGTTACTGTGAGTTTCCCACAGTACATCCTTCTATTGAAGAGACCTCTGCACCTAGACCTTATAGGCTGGTTACAAACGAGAACGGGCACTCTCGTTAGAAAGGTATGAGCTGCCACTCGATTCAAATCTGGTCCACAAAACGCGGAAAGAAACAAATCACACCTGAGCCAAACAAGTTTACACAGATGCGCGTCTCATTACATCAGTCACCACAACAATGGCCAATGGATTACCCAGAGTCAATGCAGCGAGTCTTTCAAACTTTCTTGGCCTCACTTTTGGATCAAACTGGACTCCGTAGCCAAACGCCGACGGTGTCCTCGTAGAAGCGTGTGACGGAGAACAGGACCGGATACTCTTGAACAAGGTGTGTCAAACGTGCCTATATACCGTGTGTTCATTGCTGACGAAATTGGGCAGAACTTGGACCAACGGGTGGAAGGGACTTTCGTTGAGGTGTTTGGCAAGGTCGAGAATGAGTCAGCCCTCAAATGCCTTCTCAGTCTCAACTTGGACTCGGACAAGGAACTCAGTGAGTTCCAGAGTTTTGGTGGCCCTTTCAGTGATTTTGACCGGGTCCCAGACATGAAATTGGTCAATGGTGTCGTCGAACTGGCCTTTGACCCAAGGTTCTCGAAAGTGTTTACTTCTTGATTGAAGTACCTTTTCTTCCTCGTGTGCTTGTAAACCGTTTCTGCCATAAAGAAAGAAGTCATTCCACACCCTTACACTGACAGACCTGTTCCTGGCTTTGCCATCCTCTTATCATGACCTCTCTTCCGGTCGCTAGATCTGTGCTTCTCCTCGAATACTCTCTCGCGTGCCATGTCATCCCTCTTTCCCCCTGGTCCAGTTTCCCAGCTTCCCTTGTCCCCGGCCTTTGCCTTTGCCTCTGCCCCCACCCCGCCACTAGGTTGATCTCTTGATCTTTCAGTGACGGGTATAGGTACTGCCCTATTCCCAGAAAATTCATGCTTCTGTAATATGCATTCCTTTGGGTGAAGCAGTGTACGTCACATTTGTGAATAAGAGTGTATCCATATGGATTTGGACTTACGTTTCTCTCCAGCATAATTCTCCAGCCTTTGATCTGCTCATCTGTTCAACCTGAGGCAGGAACCTCGGTTACTCCGACGAAGATTTCAATGGCATGATCATTACATGTTTGTTGCTTGAGATCACTGCGCTACTTGCTCCTTCCTGTCTGAGCATCCCGATTGAGCAATTTGGGATCTTGGATGCATGCCAGCTCTAATATTGTCTCGGGCTTGATGAGGTCAACACCGCGTTTGTCGCCCCCTTTGTCGTCACTGTCCTCCCCATCGCCCAACAATCTGACGGTGCCTGCGCCTAGTTCCTCGAGGTCATCATCAAGATTAACCACATCAAGTGCTCTGTGCGGTCCACTCTCTCCGTCC
>JBBPUM010000954.1:0-11697 GCA_038094695.1 Chiua aff. virens | reverse complement strand
CAGCCTTGCCATGAGGTGTAACACGTGTAAGTCACGTGACCAAAGAAAGTAAAGATCAAGTTAGAAAACATAAGGTAAAAGTTTGGAGTGACCGTCAGAGTTAGGGGTAAGAGTCGAAATCGTAACAGATTCCCAATGTGATAATTCTTCCCTGATGATCTTGTCAATGGACAGATACCCAATGAGAATGCAAGCCTGCTAAGAGGACTTGTGACATAGTGAGCGAGGTATATTTCCCAGTGTCAAATAAATCAGGTACGCAGATTTTGAATTTGAGAACTGCATGAGTTGCATTTTATCAGTAGTGATGATCACAAGCGCCACAGCTGATCCTTTGGGTAGTCTAGACTGAGATTGGAATTGTATCAATACAGTAGTATTGGCCTTGGTGTATTGCAACACGTCACCTGGACTGCATGCCACCACTTCCCTGTCCACATTTTGTGATAAATATGCTTCAACTGGGTGTGGTCTGTGAATATCTTCCTCAGTGTGTACAAATATGTTTTGCATGTGCTGGGTTCCTGAGAAGGGATCATATGGCCTCAAGAACATCACAGAACTGAATCGTGTGGGTATTTAGGTTGATCTTTGAATGCCAGTGTTTTCAAGGTCCATAGTGACTGTGCCAGGCAATCTACATATGATCTGGTGTAGGGACCGTATATTGTGGTATGATAGACCTAAGGCACTGCGAATCTGACAAATATAGTGAGATAGATACATTAACCAGCAAATGTTGTGTGTACCCCAGGTATGGTCAATAGGCAATCCAAAGACTTATGACCAATACCTTCTTTGATTGCCCAATGAGCCACTCTCCAATTCATCTCACTCACAAAAGGGAAAAAAGGGCCACATTAGTCCAAGTCTGAGTCACTGCTCCTAGAGCCCATAGAAGTATTGAGGCAATCTTCCAGTGCCAGTGCTTGCATTCCTTCGAAGTGCTTTTACCACATGTTATGGATGGTGCAGTCAATACAGATGACCTGTTCAGCGGTGAGATGCTCAATTTCTATGCAATTGTCAGGTTTGTCTTCCATGACCACATCTCTGTTCCACAATGTGCCACCATTCAGGTTGGAGTCCTCATCCTTGTCATGGTTGCTGTCATTTGTGTACTTTCTATTAACTATCTGAGCTGGAAGTAACGAAGAGTATGTAGTACCTACTTGGCTGTCTTAGTGGTATAAATTGTAAGAGCTTGTCATCAATGTCAGCCAGCACATCTTCAGGTGATCAGTCTAATTGAGGCAATTGTGGAAATTCTAGCTGAGCAGAACGAAAGGTGGCAGGGTAAGTCTCTTGGAGATCATCATCTGCACAATTGTGTCCACCAATGTCAATATCATCATCCATGACCCAGTCATCCATCACGAATCTTGCCTTTGCGGTACCAACTTCAAGCAGTAGATAGATGGGCATTGAGACTGCTGGAAGAGAAGATGTGACCACAGTTTGCTGGACAATGGTGCAAAACTTTGGATGACATTGTGTATTGAATAGGGAGTGATGTACAACCATACAGAAATAGAGTATTAGGTGTGTAATAAAATAGACCAAACAAATACAATACAAGCACAGCATAATATGTGGTCTAATCACCTGTACCCCTCCTTTCCTCAAGCCTGGCCTTGTGAAATGGAACATGTCCTCTCAGAACAATAGTTCAATATCTCTTAACAAGCTCTGCATGTGAAGGTCTAATGGAAGGTTGGTTGTTGAACCATTGAGATGGTGGGTCCAAGCATATTGAACATTCCCTGCATTACATTCTTGCTGCCTGCTCCAGGCATGTGGTTGACAATCATCAGCATGAGGGGTAACATATTGGGCTCAGGTTGTTCCAGTATGCCCATGCTGGAGATCTTGACCACTGTCTCTTCCCATCCCAGGGTCCAAGGTTGGGGCTGGCATGCTTCAAATGGTAAGTTATCTCTTTTACCCTTAAAATGGCAATTATACTATCGTGTGTGACTGTGGTGTTTGACTGGTATGCTACCCTCTTGGACCACTGTGATGGGAAGAGGAGGTTGGACAGATGTTGAAGCACAGTGGTGGCAGGGTGGAAGTAGGGACTGATATTCTCACAAAAGAAGGTGGCATGTGAAGTCCCCCAGAAGTGAGCCCATTTTTGACAGGCCTCCTCCTCGGGTGTGTTATCTAACAAGAAAAGCCAGGAGTAAAGGAAAGATCCTGGAGACAGAACCTGTAATAGCTTGTTAAGGCACTGTAAACCACGGATGAGAAAGTGTTTACCTTCAGTGTGTATGGTGCGTGAAATCAGAGACAAAGAGTAGTGAGGATATAGAAAAACCTCTCCACTGGCAGATTGTGTCTCTCATTGTTTACGACCAGCATCAGACTGCTGGAACCTCCTAGCAATAGTTCAAGGGCCATGTACAGGCATGTGCCCTGTACCTGCAGGTGAGATCCAAGCTGATCACACGATTTACAAAACATCAAGATGCTACTCACTGTCACTTCCAGCTAGGATTGATTGTTGTGGTTGCAATAGTTGAGCATATTCTGATCAAGGCCACCATCTGTGACATCCAACAAGACCTCATTGTAAATGTGTCAGAATGGCTCATCAGTATTGACAGCAATGGTATTATCGCTCACCTCATTGGTCTGAGGGTGAGTAGAGGCAGCATTTTCATTAGCTTCATTGTTGTCTTGCAAGGTATTTATTGCAGCTTCGTCATCCACAGCTCTGCTTTCTGGGTCAACCCTGAGGATCCCTACAAAGCCCCAGTGTTACAATTTCAACTTTTACCCCTAACTTTGACAGTCACTCCAACTTCTTACCTTATGTTTTCTAACTTGATCCTTACCTTCTTCAATCATGTGACCTACACGTGTTACACCTCACAGCAAGGCTATACTCAGAACACAATCCGATTGGTCACCATATTTATGCTTCTATCTTTTATTTCCAATATCTAGGCTCTGCCTCATTTCTTATCAATGATTCATTCTGACTCCTTATCTGCGATAACACCTCATGGTTGACTCATGTCGCATAGCCATTCCTTCAAGTTATCCACCAATCATTGATTTTCTCCTTATCATTGTATGACTTCCCTAGTAGGAAATAGGTACAAATATGTACAAACCCTAGTTAGTATATAAAGGCTCGATGCCACCTCCAGAGACTTCAGTAAAGTTCTCTTGGAGTTTTCACCTCTCTTGAGTGACTTAGCTTCTTCCTTCTACACTCTTACAAGCTCAAAGACCTAGGCTTGTTTCACCCAGTCGCTCAAAAGACCACACTGAGTATCAGAACATTGGTCAGTGCCCTAGTCAGATACACAGTGGTCTGCCATCAAACAATTCCAGATGGACAGATCACCATGGATGACTTTCCAGCCCAATGTTGGCTTACAACTCTCTTCATGAGCTGTCAATTATTTCATGAGTACACATGAACATAGCTGACCCATAGAGTACTAATCCATTAAAATATCTATCATCACTGTAAAGAGTTCATAAAGGCTTTTAAATTCCATGATAGGGTACCCACTATTAGCAAACTATTGTTGTGCCTATAGGCCCTACAGGCCCTACAGACATTCTATAGGCTCTATGACACACAGCCATTTCTTATCCACCAATCATTTAATTTCTTCTTATCATTGTATGATTTCCTTTCTGGAAATAGGTACAAACATGTACAAACAGTAGTTTAGTATATAAAGGCTCAATGCCACCTCCAGAGACTTTAGTAAAGTTCTCTTGGAGTTTTCACCTCTCTTGAGTGACTTAGCCTTTTCCTTCTACACTTTTACAAGCTCAAGTCTTTGGCTTGTTTCATTCACTATACTTTTACTGCATTTTTTGGTACACTTTTGACATACTTTTACTACACTTTTTGATACATTTTTTGGTACACTTTGACTATACTTTTACTACACTTCTACTATCATTTTTGATACACATTTTGATATACTTTTGATATACTTTTTGGTACACTTTTACTACACCTTTTGATATACTTTTTAGTACACTTTTTGGTACATTCTACTACACTTTTTACACACCTTTACACTACTATTAAGTCTACTTTTTGATACATTTTGATTATACTTTTATTATACTTTTAGACATAATTGTTACCAATTCTCAGCTAATATATCAAAAGTGTATCAAAAAGTGTATCAAAAACTATAGTAAAAGTATAGTCAAAGTATATTAGAAATGTATAGTAGAAGTGTATCAAGCAGTATACTATCAAGTGCATTTAAAAGTGTACCAAAAAGTATGGTAAAAGTGTAGTAAAAGTATAGTAACAAGTATAGTAAAAGTGTACCAAAAGTGTATTAAAAAGTTTAGTAAAAGTATATTAAAAGTGTATCAAAAAATGTACCCAAAAGTGTAGTAAAAGTGTACCAGAAAGTAAAAGTCCACTAGAAAGTGTATCAAAAAGTGTATCAAAAAATTGTAGTGAAATTGTAATAAAAGTGTATTAAAATGTATTAAAAAGTACTATAAAAGTGTATCAGAAAGTATACCAAGAAGTGTAGTAAAAGTGTACTAGAAGTGTACCAGAAAGTATAACAAAAAGTGTAGTAAAAGTGTAGTAAAAGTATATGTAAAAGTGTAGTAAAAGTGTATCAAAAAGTGTATCAAAAAAGTGTAGTAAAAGTGTAGTAAAACTATATGTAAAGGTATACAAGTCTAACTCTAGTAATAGTGATTGGTTATATATGACTTATAATCACATCAAATAACTATGGTCAAGTTAAGCTAGATGTCTTATAGGTTGTCTGATACTAGTTGTTAAACATATTGGTAAATAGTTAGTGTTATGTTGGGGACCCCACTATTATAGTTGTAATCTCTTGGAAACAAATTCTACTGCTAGTAATAGTCTTATAATCTTATAATCTTATAATAAGATATATATACAAATACAAATATACAAATATACAAATATACAAATAAATACAAATATAAATATAATAGTATAGCTTATAATTCATAATAATTTTATCATTATATCATCATATACACAGACCTTTCACAGACCTTCTATAGACCTCTACAGACTCTCCACAGACCTTTCACAGATCTTCTACAGACCTCTACAGGTTCTTATAGACCTCCCCAGACTAGGACATATCTGTAGAGGCTGTAGAGGCTGGAGGGTCTGGAGAGACCTGTACAGACCTGTATATATAACCCAAGGTTTGCTGATTGGCATATGGGTACATATATTGGTGGAGGTGTGTGTGAAGCTGAAATAGATCCCCTTCCTTGTCATCAGGGCTATCTCAAACTCTTTCACTGAGCACTTTTCAAGTAACCTTATAGTATGTTAGCCCTGCTTGGGCTTAAATATAAGCAGTACTATCCATGATGGTGGGATTCATGATAGTGGGATTCTTGATGTCATTGAGCCGGGAAATCACCAAAGGTGTATTAGGGGATGGGACTTGCTTTTCTGCAAGTAACTGTGGTATGCCTTTAACACCTTTCTCACAGAGAATGGTGAGAATGATGCCTTCTGTAAATGACACTGCTAGATCATGCCAAGTATCTTTGGAGACAATCCCAACTTCCTCCAAAGGACTCTCAAGGAGCTTGACCCACAGTGCAGTATAGGGGTGAAGTATTTCATGCATTTGGAGTATCTAAAAGGGTGTCTGTTCACTAAGCCAGCTTGAAGAAGTGCTTTTCAGACATACCTGGGCTCGTGGTAACTTAAGCAATCTCACCACACTCCCGCAGCTATGCAGATTCGGAGTAATGAAAAGAATGATTTGAACAGAAAGAATGCCAAAAGGGATGTGTATCCTACATTAATCCTTGGCCCAAGATAGTAGTGTCATAGCCCAGGTATTTGCAGGGGGCCATGGACAATCCAAGAACTAGATGGAGGAACATGTGAGGATTCTTTTGTATATCTATGGTTGCACCTTGAATACAGCCACTACAGTTGAAGAGGAAGGGAGTGAATGACATGGCATGGAAAAGGATGATGAGACACCACTGTTGATCATCCTGGACCAAAAATATAGAACCAGCTCTTGCAGCCAATTCTGTGTAGAACTCTGAGACAGATTTTGATTGACCATTCTTCAGCTCAAAGAGACCAGTGACAAGACATAATCAGAGATGGCATTTATAGAAGGGTCATCAGTGGAAAGAATGTCAGGCTGCCAGTTCTTGATGAAACCATGGATGTCATGTGCTGCATGGGATTTCCAATGGTGCACCATTTGGCTGACTAGTTGCCACCATGAAGGACTGAGCATAGTGGATACAATGAGTTGTCAGTTTTGATAGAAAGCAAGTAAAAGATGCCTCTGTCCTGATATCTTGCTCTATTTGCAGTTGCCAAGGTCAGTCCAGAAAGGGGACATCCCAGCTATTATAATGATATAGGGGAGTGTTAAAGAGAGATGTGAAGAGGGTGTTAACAATGGAGATGCTTTGAAGAGCAACACCAGTGCAAGCTTTGAGAGAGTCCAGAATGATGTAGTTGGGGAAGAGGCCAGATATGAGGTTGTTGTGAGGGGCAGAGTATAGTCTGTGGTTACAGAGATCATCAGGATGTCGGTATGTGATGAGCATTGGAAACACTGAAAATTCCTCGAAGATCTTAGTTGGGCTCAGGAGGGTGGTCTTTCAAGGGAGAGTACCAGTCTTGATGAGAGAGTCATTGAGCTTGTGAGTAGTACTACAAATAGTGAACGAGTTAAGCTGGAGAAATGAGTCATTCAGCATTATCACCAGAGCATCATATGGGTGGGACCCAACAGTTTTAAGTCCCACAGGTGTAGCCTAATAAACACATGTTCAACTTATTCATTCTTTCAACTATGTATTCCAGGACTTACATTGACACCTTCTTAGGAAGCCACCCAAAGTTTAGTTTGCAGGGCAGTGTAGTAAGTGTCACTATGAGGAGTCTGGCTGGGTGGAGTCAAAGGAGTGAGTCTTTTATACCTTAGTGTACATTATGGACTTGTGGGTGTGTCTCAGATCTCTTACCTTTTCAGGTTGTTTTGCTCTGGAAAATGTGAACAGTTGGTCCCAGAATAGAAATGCTGAATGGTTCCAATCTGAAGTCAAACTGTTACGCTTGCTCCGGGTAGGACCAAGCGATGACTCGTACAACAAGGGTCACTGCGCAGCTGTGATACCTCAAACAACCACTGCGAGTCCGCTAGTTGCGAAGAGGGTCAAGGGACCTCCAAGTCTTTCTGGAGGGGGTCAAAGGTTCGAGGGTTCGAAGGGGGCTTGGAGCTTGGACAAGCGATCAAGGGAATTCGGGGGGTACAAGACAAGGTATATTGTCGAGTAGATCTAAGCTAAGGTTACACGTTGGAGAGCATGGGTTTATATAGTGCTAAGGGGGATCCGAATGAAGGGCAGAACCAACACAATTGGATCAAAAGGGAAGGAGACGCATCATCAGCATGCAATGGGAGCGAGTCCTGACAAAGGAAGAATGACTACGGTACTGCGCATGCGATCAGAGTGGTGGAATTAGTAAGCCAACGATGATAAGGTCTTAATGGGGCTTAGACAGCTAAGACACAAGTCCGAAGGAAGTTATGGAGCAAAGGGGAGTGGAAGCGACATAGGTTAAAAGAAAAGAGAAATTGTAACATCACCCCCGCACTAGGGTCGATGAACCATCATAAGACTATCAGTAAAGACTCCTGAACTCCCCAGAGGGACTTCCAGTAATGTTGGAATATCCGAAAGAGTCGGTGGGATCGTCGAAGTCACAATCAGGGGAGGGGGAAGGTGTAAAGTGGGTACGTCCATAGATGCAGGAGCGGCCACGAGGAGGGGGAATAGGGTGTATGGAGCGCCAAGAGGATCGAGTGCTTGCCGAGGAGGAGGAAGAGGAGGATGAGAGTCTGACAGGAGGTGGTGGGGATCGGCAACGCCATTGATTAGTGGGTCGAGGGGAGATGCGGTTAGCAAGGGGGGTACAAGCGGGCTGTCTGGGGCAATGTCATTGAGTATGGCCTGGAGCATCGCGGAGACAGAAGGGGCACTGGTAGAGGGAGCAATGGATCCTCTGATACCTGAGTCGCCGACAGGAGAAACAGGCTTGGTTATACAACAGGTGGTCTGTGCTGAGGGGGATGGCTCCAGACATGGAGGCGTGGATTCGTTCAGCAGCAGTGAGGGCGTCGACCTCGTTTTGCTCCAAAGGGGAGGAGGAGGTGGAAGGAGTGGAAGGTACAGAGGGGGGGGAAAGGCATTCGACCAGAGTGAGGGGTTGGGTAGACATGGACGTCGGGAATGCGGGGTCAGGAAAGGGGTCCTTGCGATAGGTCATGGCAATAAGGCGGGTGGAGGACTCTCGTTCGTACCTATCCACACCTTTGAAGAACTCCAGCCCGTGGAGTTGGTAGAAGGCGTTTTGCAAGTGGTGTCGCAAGCGGAGTTGGGCACAATTGATCTCCTCAGATATCTCCATTGGTCCAGTGAGGTGTGGGACCAGGAGGCAGAGTCTCTCATTCTGTAAGTACGACAAGTATAAGCTCTCGAAGAGCGAGCTGTCATCCATGTGGTTGGTCAAGGGGATGGCCATCCTTGGGTTGATTATTAGGGCGTGTAGCTCGTCTAGGTAGGCGCTGTTGGGGTCTCCGTTTCGAAGGTCGTGTGTGTGCAGGGGTGAGTTGACTGCCATTATAGCAGGAAGAGGAGGACTAGAAGAAACAGAAGGACGAGGAAAGGAGGGAGGGACTGACCCCCATCCGGCATCAGCGTTGACAGAAGAAGATTGAGAAGTGGGTCTTGAGGTGACTGCGACAGATGAGGTAGAGGATAGGGTGGGGTTGGTAGGGGCATTGTGGACAGGAGAGGGGGTGCGTGAGTTGCAGGAGTGAAAGGTCATGTCGGGGGAGATGCGTCGGATAGCGAGTGATTTGGAGGTGTTTTCTTTCAGGAAATCTTTGGGGTGAAGTCGTTTATAAGCTTCGAGCGTTACCTTGGCATTTCCCAAGTTAGCTTCCGGTTCCCAGGAGTCTTCTTCAGCAGTGTATCCTTTCCATCAGATCAGGAATTTCCTGTTCCGCGGATTTCATGAGTGTTGTAAGATACGTTCTATTTCGTACTCTTCTTCTCCGTTGATAAGGTCAGGTGGTGGTTTGGGAAAACAGGGACCATGTATTTTGGTCGAGTGATAAGGAGATAGAAGGGAAGTGTGGAATACCGGGTGTATTCGCCAGGTTTTCGGGAGTCAGAGTTTATAGGATAGGGGAGATAAGACGTCGGTGATAAGGAAGGGTCCTTCTCGTTTTGGGGAGAATTTTGGAGATGTCAGGTCCCGTTTCAGGTTTCGTGCTTCGAGCCAGACCTTGTTGCCTTTCTTGAATGGGGAAAAGGGTCGGAAAGATCTGGATTTCATGGTTTGGCGGGCGAGTTCGTGCGCAGCTAGGGCTTCTTCTCGGGCGGCAGAGAGGGCCTTGAGGCGAGATTCGACGGCAGGGAGTTTGGTATCAGCGATAATGATGGGGAGGGGACGGGGTTCATAACCCATCATGAGGAAGAATGGGGACTGATTGGTTATGGAATGTGGGCGGTGGTTGTGAGCAAATTCTGCCATAGGTATGAAGTCTGACCAAGTTTCAGGGTTTTCTTGGCAGAAGATGCGGAGATATGTTTCCACTTCTTGGTTGACACATTCGGTTTTGCCATCAGTTTGGGGGTGATAGGCCGTGGATAGCGCGAGTTTGTAGCCAATAAGGCGAGCAAGTTCTTTGGTGAAAGCTGAGGCAAATTGGGGACCTCTGTCGGATATGATCTTGTCGTAGAGGCTGAATCTGAGGTATACTTTGTGGAAAAAGAGGGATGCGATCCCTTCAGCAGTGACTGTTTTAACGGTGGGACAGAGAATTACCCCCTTCATAAGGCCATGGTCGACCACGACCAACAATGAGTCATAGCCACCAGAGAGGGGGAGATCCGTGACAAGGTCACAGGAGACCTGTTGGAAGGGGCAAGTGCAGGAGGAGGAGATCGGGTAGAGAGGGGGAACTGTGGGGTGTGTGTTGGTCTTGTTCTGCTGGCAGGTGGCGCAGCCGGTGACATAGGAGCGGACGAAAGAAGCGAGGCCCAGCCACCAAAATTCGGAGGCGACGAGCTGTCGCGTCTTGAGGTATCCGGGATGCCCAGCGGCAGGGGAGTCATGGTGCCTTTGCACGAGGGAGCGGCAAAGTTCCAGGTCCGGGGGAATATATACTCGGCCTTGGTAAGTGAGGATTCTGGCATCGTAATGCCAGTCGGAGAGTCTGGAGTTGAAGGAAGGGGGGAGATCGCCCTTCAGGGCATTCAGAGTATTTAGGACGAGGGGGTCATTTTCCGAGGATTTTGCGATGAGGGAGGAGAGGTTGGCGGAGATAAGGTTGACAAAGAGATCATCAGGGAGGAGGGTGACATCGTCGTTGTCTCGTTCGGTGGTACCATGGTCGGGTTGGCAGGACAAGGCATCGGGTCCTGCAAGGAGTTTTCCCGGGACATGGGAGAAGTGGAGGTCAAAGTCTGCGAGGTCGAGCATCCAGCGGGCTTGTCGTCGATTGAGCTGTTGGGGGTGGCGGAAGTAGGTGAGGTTCTTATGATTGGAGAAGACTGTGACAGGGTGAGCAGATCCGTGGAGGTAATGTCTCCACACCTTTAGGGAGCGAATGATGGCGAGGAGTTCGCGGTCATAGATGTCATAATTGCGCTCAGCGGGGGAGAAGGATTGGGAGAGGTAGGAACAGGGTTTCCAGTTGCCGTTCAAGTCAGTTTGGAGGAGTATGCCTCCAGAGGCGATGAGGGAGGCATCGGTGGCGATGGCAAAGGGTTTGGACATATCTGGGAGGCTGAGGACTCGATCGGAAGTGAATTCTGCTTTCAAAGTATCGAAGGCAGTTTGCTGGGGTTCGTCCCAATGCCACGGTAGGTTTTTCTTTAAGAGGTCGAGGAGGGGTCCATCAGGAAAAACCTCCCCCAGATAATCCTAACAATTACATACAATTATCAGAAAATATGGATATTCTGATATTTTCATAGGAAATTGGGATAATTGTGTGATAAATGATGAACATTTCAACAGTGGTCAGATAAGAGATGGTGTAAATAATATAATATTACATGGATTTCTAAGAAATATCAAGAAATAGGATATTTTCTATAGTACCTAAGTGTACAAAAAAGCGGACTAAAGTGTAGTAAAAGTGTAGTACTCAAGTGTACAAAAAAGCGGACCAACAGTGTAGTAAAAGTGTAGTACCTTAGTGTACAAAAAAGCGGACTAAAAGTGTATTAAAAGTGTAGTACCTAAGTGTACAAAAAAGCGGACTAAAATGTAGTAAAAGTGTAGTACTCAAGTGTACAAAAAAGCGGACCAAAAGTGTAGCAAAAGTGTAGCAAAAGTGTAGTAGCTAAGTGTACAAAAAAGCGGACTAAAATGTAGTAAAAGTGTAGTACTCAAGTGTACAAAAAAGCGGACCAAAAGTATAGCAAAAGTGTAGCAAAAGTGTAGTACCTAAATGTACAAAAAAGCGGACCAAAAGTGTATTAAAAGTGTAGTACCTAAGTGTACAAAAAAGCGGACTAAAAGTGTATTAAAAGTGTAGTAGCTAAGTGTACAAAAAAGCGGACTAAAAGTGTACTAAAAGTGTAGTAGCTGAGTTTACAAAAAAGCGGACTAAAGTGTAGTAAAAGTGTAGTACTAAAGTGTAC
>JBBPUM010000953.1:0-11699 GCA_038094695.1 Chiua aff. virens | reverse complement strand
AAAACCCGGAGGCTTGCGCAGTGGAAACTGAGAGCCTTGCGCTATCAGAGACTAGGATAATGTTCAATATTCGCGGAGGTAAAGAAAGGCCTAGTGAGCGTACAGAGACATTGTGGTCAAAGAAGAATAAGATCCACAACACGATGCCAAAAGGGAGAGCGATGCCGACCCATTTCCCATCGAGTTCCCAGAATGGGACCAGCCATGGGCGTCCATTCGTTGCCTGGAATGCACCACCCACTGGGAGAGTAGTGGGGCGGGCAGAGTGAAATCGGCCCCAATATGCCATTGCAGAAGTAGCAAGGAGCGATACCGGCATGCCGTAGTCAGAAAGGAAGCGGCGGGTAACTCTATGAAAATATGTTGTCTTTGAGAGGGCTTGGAAAAGGAAGGAGGTGACGAGCATGAGCAGTGCCAATATAATGGCAACGAACGCGCCGTCGGTGCCATCGTCAAATTGGCGAGTGAGGATCTGTACACCGTATTGAAGGTAGACCCACGAAACGTAAAATCCGAATGTATCGCAGGAAAAGAGGGTGACATATCTCAAGAAGTTGCACCCTATTTTCCGTGAGAGTTCCCAACTTAGATTGGGTCCAAAATATATACTTACAATTGAGCGCGGAAGTGGTCCAATGAATTATGGCAGCCCAGAGATATACCCAACCGATAAACCAAAGGTAGTTGGGAGGGTCAGGTTGTTTCCGCGTAATGTCGTAAATCGTCTTGTTGAAAACAGTGATAGGACCTGAACGATGTTATCGTACCCAAATCAAGTCACCGAGGGAGCGGAGATCAAATATTCAACCAGCGAGTCTCTAATGAGAAGTAGAGTACGGACCAGTGACTCCGGCGATGGTAAGGGGTTGGGCACCGATGACAGAAAACATGAACGCAGCCATGAATGAGGATATCAATATTTCCGTGACGCCATATTGCTGGGTGGTTTCTATGAGGTCCAACGAAAAGGCGATGCCAGGTAGGACGCTCGAGACGAATTAGGTGAGAGTGAGGTACATTACAGGAAACAAGAAGCATACATACTTTGCGAAGAATATCAGGGTGGTGGCCGGAAGGACTCTATAGTTCCAAGCGTCGGTCCAATCACTCAGGTACCAGGGGACGCGAGCGCCGATGTCCTGACAGATTCCGGCTCCAAATTTCAAGTTGCGGACGAACTGCGGGATGAAGGATGTGGCCGTCCCGAGCGTAGCGGATGTTGAGGTGGTGGAAGGAACAGAATCTGATGGGATTGCTCTCTCTGAGCGTGGTGGCGAGGTTGTCGCCATTGGATTCAAAGTTGCACATTGGTGAAACTTTTGGAGGCCTCACACGGCTGGCGTTTTAAAATTATCCCGCATGGAGCAGATCCAGGCCACTGAACCTGAGTGGAGTGACTCAGGGTCACCTGTGTAAAAGCGACTAACCATCGATGACGAGAAAGGGGGATCTTCGACGAGCCAACGGAGTATCCATGGCGATGCGCCGGTAATGGACGAGCTACATGTGCAGTTTGGACGGACCCGGCGGACATAGAGATGCAACTGTGTCAATCATGATGGACTGATGCATCTCAGTACATTGTGCCCTGGACCTGGGTTGAATGTTAATGTTAATGTTGTTGGTAGGAGTACAACTTGGAGATATCATCTAACCCCAATTGGTAAATGGCAAACAATTTTTGAATGAATGACTTCCTTGCGCCGCATTTTTGACTGCCATTTGCACTTCATCCTCGCCCTTTGAGCGTGTCGCAGCTGTGAGTCTTGCCCGTCCTTTTGTCCGTCTCCAACCTTGTTTAAATTGCCAACGTCAGATCTGTTTTGTTTCTTTGCCACCTGTCAGTGTCAGTGGCCCAGCGGTGAAACACCTTTCGCCCGCAGTATCTGCTCTTCTTTTCGGAGCCTACTTTCGCTCAGCTAGACGCCAAATGGATTTTTTCTTTCTCCAGCCTTCGTACCGTTGACCAATCCCACTTCGATCATCACGAAACACACTCCCTTCTGCGCCCTAATCCCCACTCCTTTCTGTTTCAATTTCCCGCTTCATGGCTTCGGAATCTCTACCAGTCCGTCGTCGCCCTACCAGGGTCAAACTCGGCGACTCGCACCGCACCTCAAATCTCATCAGAGCTTCTGTCCTCGAGACTGCTCTCGAACTCGGTTTCGGCCAGAATTCGACCGTGGCAGACTGGATTTTCAATAACCCTGTCTCCGAGGAACCGGAAGATCTCCAATCCGAATCAATTACCGGAGCATCGTTCGTAGCCCCGTCAGAATCAGCACCGGATGTAACGGAGGTGTGTATCCGATACCTCTATCACCCCATCCTTGCTCACTACACATCCGCTCATGCTAATTTCACCTCTCCTCAGAACGTAACCCCCACTTTCACTTCAGGTTCAAATTCCTTGTCCGATGAATCCTCCTCCCTACATTCAGCGGCAAACAATGCTCCTAGTGCGGCCATCGCCACCATACAGATACACACGCACAAGCCAAGTCTCACGGAGTCCCCCCATGTACACTTCAGCGATTTTTCCTCGGATCAGCTACAGCTGTTTTCCCCCTTTACTCTATCCCCCCATGGACCACACGCGGAACACAAGGATAGCACCATCGGGAGGCCCCGTAAAGACACGGAGCGTCCACATAGCCAGGAGGACACCTTCCGTGGTGATCGTATCCGTGAAAGCCCTGAGCTAGTGGGTGGCGATTCTGGCTACACCAGTGAAGGCCAATATCTTTCAAAGGTGAAAACGAGCAAGGGAAAGGATAAATCAAAGGGAAAGAAGGGATGGAGACCCAAAACTCCTGAAAGATCCAGTGAGAAGGACGTGGATTATACCTCAGATGGCGGCTATCTTTCTGCGTCTTCGAACAAATCCCAAGGAAAGTCGCCCGGCAAAGTCAAATCCCGTGCAATGGCCTTCTTTCGGAGGCGCCCGAAAAAGTCTACAAGTGATGATGACGATGATGCTAGCATACCCCCAGTACCTGCTCTTCCAACTCTCCCAAGGCCGTCGAGTCCGAAGCCACTCGAACGTCGTGCAATACCATCATCACCCAGTCGACCTGGGTTCTCTCCTTTATCGCTCAATTTAGTAAATCCACCTATTTCCCCTCCCAGACGGCGTGTGAGCAACAGTCCACCGCCTAGTCATGCGAGACCTGCGCCTACGCAACGTTCGGATCACTTGTCTGTACCTGAGCGCCCTGCGTCACCACCAGTCAAGTCAGCATCTGCTCCAGTACTGACTCCGCCCGCTACTGTTCCTCTCCCACCGTCCGTCCCGGGGACTCCTCTCTCAACTACCTCCTTTCCTGCCATTTCAGTATCGTCAACACGACATGCGCCAGGCACTGGATCAATCTCGAAACTCTCTGCTTCGTCCTCTAGACAGCACTTTACCATCCCTCCGCCGGCTCCTCCACCTACTCTCCCTCTTCCTCAGCCTCCACCATCACCGTCGGCCTCGATAAATGGGCAGTTTTTAGCAATGCCAGCTCCACAATCCAGGAGAGGTTCCCCTGCACGTCCGATCCCTGTCGCCCCTGCGGCTCCAGGGTTGACGCAGCCATTATCTTCGCGTAGGACTGCTTCTCCGTTCAGACCTGTGCTCTCTCCTAGGTCATTATCGGGTTCTGACAGTTCGCAGCTTAATGGCAAAGAAGCCATCGCGATGCGATCCGGAATAGCGCTTTCAGCTGGAATGGGGAGTGCACCTGCCTTTTTGCAACGAAAGATTCAACATGCCCCTCCTCCGTCTCCACGACGCCCTCCGCCTGATGTGCCGCTACCTCTATCGCCGTTCCTAGCCGCAGGCACGCGCCCACGTACCCCGATATCGTCGTCTTCAAAGTTCCACGAACATCTTTCGTCTATATCTTCCGTACCGTTGTCAGAAGTTCTGTCACCGCCGTCCAAGAGCCCATCACCTAGCACAGCCACGCTCTCTGGGTCATCTTCTGGCCCATCTGTACGGTCGTCCAACATATCGTCAATTTCGGAACGCAACGACGAATCAGTCATCCGCGATTCTTTGAATAAATCTCTTCGCCCGACGACAAGCTCATCCAGTATGTCCGAATTTAGCTGCAGCCAACCCATCTCGTCTACATTGGGCAGATCCGCGCTGGATCTTCAGTCCCAAATCTCCGATAAAAGCGATAACAGCTCGAGCGTCTACTCGCCGCCTATGCATAGAGACAGCAACAGCGTCACCACTTACGATGACGACGATGCTGATGTTGAAAATGCAGCTCCGAAGAGCTTTATTGACGTGGAAGACGATGATGCGTCTATGTACCCCTCCGATGACAAGACCGCTGGCAGACGGACAATGTACCTTTTAGAGCATGGAGAGCCAAACGAAAGCGAGGATGAAGTTGTGATTAATGGAAGCCGCTATTGGGTCAATTCCGAAGCGCCTCCACCCGTGCCGCCTTTACCTCCCGTGTCCACCCGACCCGGTCCCGGGTACTTTTGACGACCCTCTTGGAAGTAATTGCACGCTTGATTTATTCTCTTGGGATTCTCTTCGCGACTAGCGTGATACCAGACTCATCTTCTGGAGTAATTTATCATGTTTATAATGACCTGATCTATCCCTTGTTTCACTCGAGAATACGACTGCAGCTTCTTGCTTGACCTTGTCCCGGGCGTGAGACCCTCCGCCGGGTTTTCCTTAACTTTTGCCAGAGGTCGAGTGTTACTGGCCGTGACTGGCATGTCTTTGAACTTTCACTATGACCGCTTCAACTTTGACCGCGACCGCCTTGAGCACTTCATTGTCTTGTGCATCATGTCTTCTAAATTAACTCTGGGGCTCTTGCTCTTCTCAGCCATGCACTTGAAGTTGGACACTCGCCTTGAACCGCTCCATCCATCCCACCTCGCTCAGACCAGGAACTTCCACTGGGGTTCCCCCCCCGAGTCCCGTCATGTCGTAAGTCATGGCTCCTCCAATTTGTTGAAGTCCTCAGTCCTTCAAGCTAAAGTGAGGGATGGAATTCAGTGAGTACGATATAGATGAGAATAACAGATGTTCCAACTCAAGGAACGTCTTTCCAGGTCGCCATTATAGTATCTGAGACACAGGCTGCGGGCTACTACCATGGGCTACCCTCAGACCCACGCCTGGCAGCTCGACGCGGTAGTGTCCTATGGAGTCACCTCATCATTAAGGAGCAATGACTTGTCGGTGAGCACAAGATCACAAAACTCCGGACACTGCTGATTGCTACCACAGTTATGAAGATACTCAGAGATCTACACCTAGTGGCGACGTCGTCAGAATTGGCCTGGCAACAGAAAGTCGATGCACGTATAGTTCTTTGGATCGGTGGCCAGCCTGACTCGACCAAGGGAGAATCCCAGGTCTTCTTCGACCAGAAAGCTTCTGGCTCCCCGCTCATGCCACCCCCCACTTTTACTTCAAGTTCAAATTACTTGTCTGATCAATCATCCTCCCTACATTCCCCGGAAAACAATGCTTTTCATGTGGCCATTGCCGCTTTGCAGATACGCACGCACAAGCTGAGCTTCACGGAGCACACTTCAGTGACTTTTCGTCTGGTCAGTTACAGTTTTCTCACCGTCCACTCTGCCCCCTTATGGATCACAGCATGCGAAACACAAGGATAGCACTACCGGGAGGCCTTGTAAAGATACGAGGCACGTAGTCAGGGTGATGCTTTCCACAGTGATCCTATCTCTGAAAGTCCTGGGCAGGGGCGTGGCGATTCTGGCTACACCAGCGAAGCCCAACATCTTTCAAAAATGAAAACGAGCAAGGGAAAGGAGGGTCGGAGACTCCAAACCCCTGAACTAGTAAGAGGGACGCAGATTATGCCTTAGATGGCCGCGATCTTTCTGCGTCTTTGAACAAATCCCAAAGAGTGTCGCTGGGAAAAATCACATCCTGTGTAATGGCTTTCTTCTGAAGGCGCCCGAAAAAGTCTGCAAGTGACGATGACGATGACGCCAGCATATCCCCAGTATTGCTCTCCCAACTCTCCCAAGGCAGTCGAGTCCGAAGCCATTGGAACGTCGTTCGGCACCAGCATCACCCGCTCGATCTAGGCTCTCTCCTTTATCGCTGAATGTAATGGCGACACCCCCTGTTTCCCCCCGAGACGGCGTGTGAGCAACGGTCCGCCACCTGGTCATGCGAGACCAGCGCGTACGCAACGCTCAGATCACTTGACTGCACCTCGTTTCTCTGCGACCCCTGTTTTGTCGACCCCACCTGGCACTGTCCTTCTCCCACCGTCTGTCTCAGGAGCTCCTCTCGTCTACCTCATTTCCTGGTACTTTAGTATCATCAGCGCGACATGAGTCGGGCATTGGAAGACAGTGACTTACTCTTTCTCCGTCGCCACTGACTTCAATAAACGGGCAATTGATAGCAGTGCCAACCTCGCAATCCAGGAGACGTTCTGCACGTCCGATCCTTGTTACCCCTACAATCCCGGAATTCAAGTTGACACGCCCATTGTCCTCACGTAGAATTGCTTCTCCGTTCAGATCTGTTCTTTCCTCTTTATCGTCATCGGGCTCACAACTCGACAATAGAGAAGGAGCGGTGCTTTCGACTGTAATGGGTGCGCGCCCGCCTTCTGCCTGATGTGCCGCCACCTCTTTCGTCCATATCTTCTATACTGTTGTCAGAAGTTCTGTGGGCGCGTCCAAGAGTCCATCACCTAGTATAGCCACGCTCGGATCCAGGTCCCGGTCCATCCGTACGGTCGTCCAATATATTGTCAAATTCGGGATGCAAAGCCATCTGCGATTCGTCGGATAATTTTTTCACCCAACGATGAGTTCGTCTAGCATGTCCGAATTTAACTGCAGCCAACCTATCTCGTTTATGTTCGGCAGACCTGCGATCGACCTTTGGTCCCAAATTTCAGGCAGAAACGGTAATAGTTCTAGCGTCTACTTACCATCTCTGCATAGACAGCCTGAGTGGTAGTGTCACCACTTACGATGACACTTGTGTTTTGCCCTTAAGAGTTTTGTTGATGTGGAGGAGGAGGGTGTGTCTATGTATTCCCTTGGCGATAAGGCTGCTGGCGGATGAACTTAGGATTAATGTTCGCCACTACCATGTTGCATCAATTCTGAAGTGACTCAGTCCTGGATACTTTTAATGACCATCTTGGAAGTGATTCCATGCTTGATTCATTCTCTTCATGATTCATGTAGTATTACCAGACACAGCTTCTGGAGCAATTGTTGTGTTTGTAACTTGAATGCTGCTATATACAATCTCCTGTCAGACACCATGCATTTCACCAGCTTGAAGGCACATACAGTGTGAGGTTACCAGAGACAATGAAATCACTTTTAAGATGTTAAACTCTGACAATGGTAGTAGATGAGCAAAGGATGGGCAAGAGTTCAAGTCATACAATTAATTGACAATTTCCTCTTCCACTTGTCTCTCTCTTCTTTCCATCATGTTTATTTCATTCCCCCCTTTTTCCCTTTCCCTTTCCCCTTCCCCTTCTTTTTCCCCTTTCCATTCTTTTCAGGAGGCTGCTCTTCCTTAATAAGTAGCTGCTCAATGAACTCAATGAACTCAACATCTGCATCAGTGATGTCATGTTCAACAAGAAATTCCATACACTTGAAGGCTGCCATATAAGCATCATGGTGTGAGAGAGATTTGGGCTTGATACCAATCATAAGAGTAGGAGGTGCAAAATAGTCCTCAGAAAGATTTGCAATGCGACAGGGATTGATGATAGTCCATTGCACATCCATTGATTTGAGAAGGTCCACAAGCTTAGTCAACATGGGATCTTCAGGGTGTGAGAGCTTGGTATTGAGTGGATGGACACTAAGAATACGAAGTTCATGATCCTTGACAATCACTTGCTCCAGACTTATACTGGTGGCAGCTTGACTCAGAGTCATGGTAGGATCCTCCTTTAGCTTAGCCTTAGAATCAGCACTAAGCTGAAGATGAGCAAGTATGCTAGGAGAACAGTATTGGACTGTCTCTGCCATATGCATTCAAGTTGGTAGAATATTAGAAGAAGTTCTATGAAAGAACAAACTTTAATATGAGAAACTTAAAGGTAGCAAAACTTGTTGAAGTAGTACATACCTTGGCTTGTGATTTCTGCTATATTTTATAGAGGATAAGTAGAAGATTTGTATCCCCTATTATACCTTCAAGATTATATACATATCACATACTATTATCTCACCTTTAGAATAGGGGCCTTAGGCTCAGGAGACTGTAAGACACAATTGGAGCTGAAGACAATCACTACCATGTCTTTCCAATGAGTTCAAGTTATCTTTTGTGAACATACAGAAATACTATAGTGCTACTAATAAACAACTTTGATGGCCTCAGTTGAGCAATGTATCATTTTAGAGGGTATGTAACTACATACCTACCTGGATTCACTTATATAAAATCACACAGTGGGTATCATGCTTTCTAGCAGTGAGATTAAATATTCTATACAGTGATAGCTACATTTTATCTCTATAGTAGGAGGGGGGGTAACCCCAAATTAACTGAGATAAAAATATTTTCTGTATGACATCAATTTTTGACATAGAAATGTGGATTTTGAGTGATATATGGCTCAAATAATGTTGAAAAAAATCAGGAAAATTCACCAAATATTATCCCATATGGTAGTATTGATAGGGGATGCTATACACCAGTTGTCAGACCAGGCAAAACTAGTCAGTAACTGAGGCAACTCACAACTGTACTTCAGTTGCAATCAGTTGTGGTCCAGTCCAGTTGCCAGTTGCATCACCAGTTTGCAACTGGACTTTAAAACACTAATTGTAGATATTTCAGGACTAGCTAGACTCAAGGAAATAAGAGGGACAGTCTGGCTGAGCATTGAATAGGGGAAGGATAAAGGGGAAGGAGGGTAGGAAGGTAACACTATGAGGACAGTGACTAGACAGCCTAAGTGGGGTGAGAAGACACTCTCAGAGACAACAAGTAATATGATGATAGCACAGAGTTCTGCCATCTCTACCTGTAGAGTTGCTATCTCAGTCTCCAAAGATAGATGTTGAGGCAGGCCATGGGAGTTTTGAGGGAAGAGGGACTCTCAGGGGACTCTCAGAGCAGGGGCCCCCTTGAGGGGGTTTTGAGGTGGTTTTGTCACAAAGCATGCAATATGGGCTTCAAATGGGGATGGTCTGATACCAGTCATTCATAGTATGTAAGTGCTCTGATTGTGAATGGGCTTGCAGAAGGATGCTCATCCATGCCCCTGTCCTCTCATTCATAGTAAGTGTGAAAGTGTATTAGCATGTTCTAATAGATACAAACATAGTAGGCAGGGAGCACTTGACCAGTGTCCTACCAATCTAGGACCACTAACAGGTGTACATCTTGTTGGGGAGCTGGTGAAAAATGTAATGGAGGACTTGGAGGATAAAGCAGACAAGGGTAGAAGGCCTGTGTGATGCTAGAGAGTAGGATGAAATATGACTCAACATCAAAGTGCTTGTGTTTGAAGAAGAGGAAGGGGAATCTCCACAAGGGAATGATAGTGGTAGAGAATCAAGAGACATGCCTGAAGTATTTGATATATTCATGTATCTCAGATAAAGTACCATAAGGGGAATAGATACCTTCCAAGGGTCTTGGATATGAGTATCTGTGAATATGCCAGTGAGTAAGAGTTGGATTTTGAACTCTTGTATCCTTGAAAGTATGGCAACCCTATGTTATTATGTTATTTAATGTATTTGAGGTTCATCACTACTATTTACTCATGGGTTGATCTATAGATTCTATACCCCTGGTACCCTTCAAGTTATATATACCCATAGAAAAGCACTCTCATACCCATGGGTTTACTCATATGATCCCCTAATCTCAGAGAATACATATGACTTTGGACTTTGTGACAGTGATTTTATTGAAGTTGACATTATCTTGAAATTATACATTCTTTCCCACTGCTTAGTAATTCTCTACCATGCTTGCAAATCTGATTGTGTTATCCAAAATAGATAGACTTGCAAACTAACAAAGATCTAAAGGGCTCACACACTGGGTTATACTACAAGAAATGAATGTCATTGATTTTCCTTTCCTTTTCCCTCTTTCTCTTCCTCTCCCTTTTCTCCCCTCCTTTCTTCTTCAAGAGACTGCTCTTCAGAGCCACCCAGTCATTTCAATGAACTCAATATCTGCATCAGTGATGTCATGTTCAACAAGAAGCTCCATGCACTTGAAGGCCACCAGATGAGCATCATGGTGTGAGAGAGATTTGGGGTTGACACCAATCATGAGAGTGACAGGTGCAAAATAGTCTTCAGAAAGATTTGCAATACAACAGGGATTGATAATGTTCCATTGCACATCCATTGACTTGAGAAGGTCCATGAGCTTGGTGTACAGTCCACTGGGATCTTTTGGGCGTGAGACCTTATTGAGTGGATGATAAGGATTAAGAGGACAGAGCTCATGATCTTTAGCTACCACCTCCTCTAGACTTATACTAGTGGCAGCCTGAGTGAGATCCTCTTGTAGCTTGGCCCTAGAATCAGCACTGAGTCGGACATGAGCAGGTATGCCATTAGAATGGTGTTGAATTGTCTCTGCCATGTGTGTTGCCAGTGTTGGTAGTAGAATACTAGGATCTCCTATAGAAACTGAGAAATTCAATGAAGGCAGCAAATTCAGGCTGAAGTGGCACACACCTTGGCTTGTGAGCTAACAGCTACAAGGAGAGATTATAAAGCAAGTAGAAGATACACCTTGGCCTCAGCCTTATATAATGCAAATTGCATCTCCTTTATAATAGGGGCCTCAGGCTAGTATAAGTATGAGAAATGGTTATAGTGAATCCCTGATCCTGATTTTGTCTGACCAAGCTGCCTTCAAATTCACATACATTCAAGATTTCTATCTCACAGAGTGTATTGGGTACTGGATCCTATAAGATTTAAATTACCCACAGGCAGCAGTGGGCAGCATCATCATTGATGAGACAGCAGGGACTCATTGACAACTTGAATAGCATCTAAGGCCTGAGTTTCTTCAATGTGAAGGACATGAGACCCAGGAATTTTTGTTGACTATTCTCCGAGAACAGTACGCATCCCAATCGTGTTGTATATGTAATAGAAAAAAGAAAGACACTACGCCGAAGGGGAGTCGAACCCCTGCCGCTTGCTTGGAAGGCAAGCATGATAACCGCTTCACCATCGGCGTCTTATCTTTTGCGTAAGCATGCATTCCCATAGGAACGTTCTTTCTGAGCCAATCGTAGCTCAGCCCCGTTTCGTGTCACTCTGACTGACACTGACAACTTGCTAGCACTCTTGCGGATACAGCCGCACCTTTGCATCTCATCGGCTTGCAATGTCACTGCAACACTTTGGCAAGGGTGCCTTGCGGGTGGCCAAGAACTACACCAAGGGCTATTCGGATACGCAAGCCAAGGTTCGGGACGCCACGTCAAACGATCCATGGGGGCCCTCGGGTACGCAGATGAATGAGATTGCGCAGTTGAGCTATAACCAGTATGTCCCCTCACCACTCCCGCGATGCTGGGCGGCGTGTCTCGTTCACTCGCGGGTCGTCCCGCCGACTCCAACCAATTTTTCTTCACACAGGAACGATTTTGTTGAAATCATGGAGATGCTCGATAAGCGATTGAACGACAAGGGCAAGAACTGGAGACATGTGTTCAAGG
>JBBPUM010000951.1:0-11702 GCA_038094695.1 Chiua aff. virens | reverse complement strand
TAGTCTATAGTCTATGTATCTATAATAGCTAGTTGTATCACTTATATAGGCTGTATATCACCATAGTAGCTGTAGACACATGTATAATAAAGTCAGTGACTATATAGTCAATCTATTTTTCCTGATGGACTCCCAAGCCCTGCGAAGCAAGGGCTTCGTGAGGGCTTACTGGGGGAGGGGACCGGTACCCGGAAGAGAGTGGTTTGGGGTAAACCCCAAGATATACCGGTATTGGTGGCAGCAAAACCAAGTAACTACTTGGATGACGAGGACATCCCTCGACTGCGCGAACAGTGGTTCACCAGGTTCGCACACTGATTGGGAGGAGTCCTCCCAAAATTACCACCCCTGCGGGAGGTAAATCATCACATCCCACTAATCGATAATGGCAAGCAATATGCCTACCATCTACCACGCTGCCCAGACGCGCTGAAGCAGCAACTGTCAGACAAAATCCGAACGTACACCGACGCAGGATGGTGGATCATGAAAAGTGTCCCCCAAGCTGCGCTGATGTTGTGCATCCCAAAGAAAAGCGGGAAATTACGGACAGTCATAGACTGTCGAAAAAGAAATGACAACACTGTCAAGGACGTCACCCCGTTCCCGGATCAAGACCAAATCTGGATGGACGTGGCTAGAGCGAGGTACCGCTCAAAGATTGACTTGTCCAACGCGTATGAACAAGTCAGGGTTGAGCCAGACGATGTCTGGAAGACAGCCTTCTCAACCATCTATGGGACGTTCATATCCCAAGTAATGCAGCAGGGAGACTGCAATGCCCCTGCTACTTTCCAACGGTTGATGACCGTAATATTTAGGGACCATATAGGTCGTTTCGTGTACGTATACCTAGACGATATATTCGTCTTTAGCGACACAATCGAGGATCATGAGCGGCATCTCATGATAATGTTCGAGATCCTTGAAAAGGCAGACTTCTACCTCGAAAGGGAGAAGTGCGAGCTTTATGCAGACCAATTGGACTGCCTTGGTCACATCATCGACCAGAAGGGCGTTCACGCCGATCTGGACAAGATGTCGCGTGTACGGGGCTGGAGAACCCCGCAATCCCTCAACGAAGTACAGAGATTCGTTGGCCTGGTCGAGTATCTGGCCCAGTTCATGCCAGACGTTTCAGCGTACACCACTCCGCTGACCGGAATCCAAAGGAATGGACACCCATTCATTTGGAGGGAAGTACACGATCGATGTTTCCAAATGATCAAAGACTTGGCGTGCAAGTTCCCGATCCTTCGGCCCATCGACCCAAGGAAGACTGAGCCTATTTGGCTCGTCTGTGACGCTTCCCTCTATGGTATTGGAGCATTGTACGGACAAGGGTCCGAATGGAGGGCATGCCGCCCCGCAGGCTTCATGTCAAAGAAGCTGAGCGATGTTCAGCAGAACTATCGCACGTTTGAGTGTGAAACACTCGCAATCATTGAGGCACTGATGAAATGGGAGGACAAACTCCTCGGATTCAAGTTCACAATCGTGACTGATCATGAAGCGCTCGGATATCTGAAAACACAGCGAAAGCTGTCTGCCAGACAAGTCCGCTGGCTCGACTATATGTCGAGATTTGATGCAGACATTGTCTACGCAAAAGGCTCGGAGAACTGAGTGGCCGACTGCCTTTCCCGTTATTATGAGCGGGAAGGAGGAGAGGAACTCCCACGAGAGGAGATCGAATGGTCGAACGCCGACGCTCGACTAGACCCAGAAGGGGATGATCTCCCACAAGATCAATGGTTGGAGCTCAAAACGTTCAGAGTGGAGGACGGAGCCAACACTCGAAAAAGTCAGCGACTAGCCGAAAAGCGAGAGACTCGCGAGTCAGAAGCTAAGGAAATGGCTGCTGCAGCGGAAAGAAAAATGGAGGGATGTCCGTCCATAACAATGGAGGAAGACCCCACTGTCATTGAATCTGCTGAGGTAGCCAAGACCTCGCCGATAACCTACAGAGACTTGCCCAAATTCATGAGTGCTGTGCGCAACGGGTACAAAAGCGACCCGATCCTCACAAAAATCCAGGGAAACCCTGGGCATCACCCCCTTTTTAAGGAGGAGAAGGAAATGATCTACACGATCAACCATGGTGGAGAGCAAGTGCTCTGTCTCCCTTGAGCAAAATTCAAGGGAGATAATCTGACCGCCAGGGTCATTGACGACGCCCACAGGACTTTGGGTCACTTCGGGACCCAACGAACGGCGGATTACATCTGCAGGTGGTTCTGGTGGCCCAGAATGGGTCGAGAGATCGACAAATTCTGTCGATCATGCCCTACCTGCCAGACCGCGAAAGGAGAGAACCAATCACCCAAGGGACTCCTGCATAGTTTGCCCGTGCCAAGGCGCCCTTGGGGTTCCATCGCAATGGACTTTGTGGGACCCTTCCCGCCGAGCAGAGGACACGACTACCTCTGGGTCATACTGTGTCGTTTGACCTCAATGATTCACCTGGTACCGGTGACCACGACGGTGAAGGGGTCGGAACTCGCTTCCACCTTCATACAGGAGGTGGTCCGCCTCCACGGAATCCCCGAGACGATCGTCTCGGATCGAGACGCAAAATTTACATCCGCGTTCTGGCGCGAATTACACAGGCAGTTGGGAACCAAACTGCTAATGTCTACAGCGTTTCACCCGCAGACAGATGGCTCGTTGGAGCGAGCAATAAGGAACGTAGTACAGATACTACATATGACCATCCAACCAGACCAAACGGACTGGGTGGACAAGGTGCCCATGACCGAATTTGCCATAAACTCAAGCATCAGTAGCTCGACGGGGTTCGCTCCATTCGAGCTAAACTACAGGTACATGCCCGTCCTGATGCAAAGGATGGCCAAGGGCACTCCTTCGTCCGCTCCTGGCGTACAAGCGTTTGTACAACGAGCAAAAGAAAATCTCGAGATGGCGCATGACGCCATCATCGAGAGTAGAGTGGTGCAGGCTCACCAAGCCAACAAAAAACGGACGGAAGGCCAGAACCTACAGGTAGGAGATCTGGCATATCTGTCCACGCAGAACCTTGCGATGCCCAAGGGGAGGGCTAGGAAACTAGTTCCCCGATTCATCGGACCGATGAAGATTTTGCAGGTCAATCGATCTACAGATACGTACACTCAGGCTCTGGACCTTCCAGAAGAGATGACAAAATGCCGGATCCACCCGACATTCCACATCGCACTATTGCGACGACACGAATCGAACGATGACAAGCTATTCCCTCGCAGGGAAGCCCAGGCGTTCTACAACGTTGGACTGACCAACGAGGAGGAATGGCTCGTGGACGAGATACTCGCCCACAAATGGACAGGGAACAAGGTTGAATTCCTTGTTCAATGGAATCTGGGAGATTCTACTTGGGAGCCTAGCTCCCATTGCGAAGAGCTCGAAGCTCTGGATCGATACCTTGACTTGCAAGGAGTAATGGACATCCGTCAATTGCCTAAGAAAGGCAAAGGCACGTGACCACGTGCTAAGACTTCACCTCGAAGTGAAGTCCAATAACAAAGTACTACAAATTAACCTAATTTCGTTGACATGGACAACGTATTTAATTACTAAAAAAGTAAAACAAAAGAAAAAAGAGAAAACACAAAAGCCCACAAAAAACACAGCCACGAGTACTCTAGATTACCTTCGCCGATCACACTTTCCTTTTTTGATTTCCGCCGGGGCCACATGTCAAATTTAATTTGACATTGACCACATTTCCAATTGTGCTTTGATTTCGCTTATTTTCATACTTAACTTCAACGCGTCCTGCTCTTCCTCCCCTCCTCCATACACGATTACTATCGACTACCACAACCATCATGTCTTCACCCTCTTCGCGCTCACCCTCTCCCTGCGCGTCTTCACGCTCCGAATCCCCGTCTCGCGGTCGTTATCGATCGCGAGACAAAAAACCTGACGATTCGTCGTCCAAGCATCACGATCGCCACAAAAGGCGTCGTGAATCTTCCTCCCCCCGACGCGACGGTAAATGTCGACGTCCTTCGTCCGTCGAATGGTGGCAGGTCCACCCTACCCTTCCGCTCATCCGTCATGAGCAAGATTGCAGGGAGTGTACAAAGTACGCCATGCATCTTGCCCTTGCAATGGTTGAGCCGTCTGATTCGTTCATGGACACCCTGAACGATCTAGCAGATCACTCTGCCAACCTCTGTAGGCGCGAACCCTACGAACTCGTCCTCACCCGCGCCAGACGGTATGAGGAAGATCGATACAATCTTCGACGCGACCTGAACAAGGCCCGCGACGAGATTGTGCGACTCCAACGCGCCTTAGACGACGCCCCCGTACCCGTGCCTACGTCCGTACACGACGAGACGCGTCAATTTGAGCAGGCTCGAAACAACTCCCTCAACGTGTCAATGGAAGTGGACCAGCCTCAAGCTGGCCCTTCTTCCACGAGGGGGAGGGAGGTACAGGGCGTACCGGATCGTTCGGGACTTGTACCCAATTCTTCATCGTCCCACCACGGGAAAACGCGTTCCGAGCCCTCGGTCAAGGGTAAGGAACGTGCGGACCCCTCGCCATACACCGACGTCGCACCAGTAGACGTCACAACTCGCCCCCCACTCACTCTCGAGTCCGTTGCCCAAGAGGCAAAATTATTCCCTGACCTTCAGGGCAACGAACAACCCCAAGGAGTCCTCATCCTCGGAGACACTGGCGTTGCGGATGGAAAACGAACTGTTTTCGTATGCATTCAGGACGTTATCTACGCATACCAAGACAGTATGGCCGACCATGCGACTAAAAGCATCCAAGGGATGCGAGTCCCCGCTCGTCCTCTCAGGAAGAACCCTGACGCCCCTCTCCGCATGAACCTAGGTATCATGGGCCCGGTCCGTCTTATCAACGACCGTGACGGGTTACGCCAACTCTTCGAGAAGGCACAATGCGAACAGGATGGCAATGCGCCGTGCACGCGTCAGGCCCAGGACCTGATTTCACTCATCAATCTTTGGAATAGGAACAAACTCCCTTCCAACGAATTGATGAAGGCGGCATTAAAGAGCTGGAAGCCACCGACTTGGTCCACCAAAAAGACTCAGACCAAGCGGGAGGCTAAGTCCCGAGCATACTGGGAAGGTATCAACGCCGAAAGAGGGATCCCTCCCCGGGAAGCTCCCCCTCCGCTGCAACCACCTGTGCTACAGGAACGCATCACATCAGAACCAAACCAGTCGGTTCCCAGCAGCTCCAGCTCAACGATGGAGCCCGAGGATCCCATCTCCCTTGGGATGATGGAGGATGGTCCTCCTCTACTAACATCCAGACTCGGGGAAGCGCATACCGCAACCTCGGCAGACGACGTCAATATGGAGGACCCCGCTCCTGCTCCCCCCGCAAACGCATCCACACGCCCTCAGAGAGTCATACGGCTCAAATTCTTGGGCAAGCACCCGAACATCCCCCAAGGAGCTCCGTCCCTTGACGCACCCATCGACCGATGGGTAAAATTCATCGAGCAATGCCAGCTCGTTTGCCCAACTTGAACCGAGGGGGAGCGAAACGGCCTCCGAAAGGTATTCCCAGGGGCAGTGGGATGCTGTACGCGTCCGGACGATGCTGAGTCCGAGTTGAACCCACCAATGCGCAGGCAGGTGCGCCGGTTCCTCCTCATGGAACGTCTAGCTCCAATTCCCTGTAGGGACTACAATCGTACGCTCTGGGTACGAGAACTCGTCCGCCTCCTCCTCGTACCAGGACGGTACAACAATCTTCTCCAATGGGGAGAGGTCGAACTGTCCCTGAGCAATCGAAGGGGCTGGGCGGGTGAATTCAACAAGGATATCACCCTGGCCGACATCGCAGCCTACCTTGCTGCCAATGGCGTCACCCCTCACGACACAGACGATGCTGTCCATTGGGCGCGTCAAGTCGCGAGGGAAATGATCGCCCGAGCTTCTCCCTCCATGGAGATCGAGGACAACCCTCAGATCGCTGCCGCATACGGACCAATGCGGAACGAACTGAGGCACGACGTCACAAACGACGCCCTCAATCGTACCCTGGAAGGCTACGAAGGGGATGCTCGGCGGAGAGGCATGCCGATAAGGGACCTTGCCCCGCTTGCACTCCCCTTTGGATTCTCCGAAGTTCCGGGGGAGCTCGACCGATTCCCGAACGCCGTGGATCACTTCGGCCTTGTCTACAAGGCGTTGAACTCGTCAACTGAACATGACGAAGAAGGCGAATTGCCGGATCAACCAGCGCCCATGTAGGTGGACCTGAGTGCACGGACACCGTGCTTGCCCAATCTCACATACACGCGAGATCCCTCCTTAGTTTCCTTCCTCTATATTGATCCCTTTTCGTTTCATGGTATTACCATATGTAGTTAGAAAATTCCATTCTATTTCTGATTAGTTCGAACCGTACTACGGTTCTACAAGGGGAGGGTGTTAGGGGCCCGTGCCCACTTATATCTATTCTAATTTACATATTCCAATTACTTACTTCTACCTAGCAATGCGTTGATTCACATGCGCATTGCCCTAATCATGTGTTAGGCATGATTTCAAATATATTACTATTTAAGTAGCGAGGGTCGCACTAGGCGCCCTCATACGTTTTATTTTACCTCGTTCACGAATATAGACGGTTCTTGTCAATCGTGTGAGTGAGGCCCGAGCGTATCAACCCTTTACATCGCCGATGTTAAACCCGGGGTCGAAGCAGACTCGGTGCGGCGCGATGTGGTGAAACATGGGAGACATGAGGTGAACGCAGCACGGATGCTATCAGTATAAGAAAAGTTGTCCATTGCCATGGACCTGCCGATGGTGATTAGCCAAGTGAGATGAGAAAGAGCACTTGGACTGGATGAATGGGCTTGAATTCAACCCAGGGTGGATGGGCAGAAAAAGCTGTGCTCGAACTGTGCGTTGGAAGGGTGATTTGATGGGTCCTTCCTGATTGAAGGATGATCTGCGTGGATCGCAATGTCGTAGGCAAGTCCCGAGCATGTCGAATTCATGGTGCTTGACACAAAGCGTTTACAGTTGCAGGGGTATTGATCACTTGAAACATCGCGAAGAAAGGCTTGGGATATGGAGGATAAGTAGTTCAACAATTTGCGATATGGTATACTACATGCAACATCAGTAAACTTACCCCCCTCAGTCCAGGACTGGACAGGACTGGACAATCTCCCAGTTCTCCAGTGGCCAACAGCAAGGTACCTAACTGGCAGGAGCTGTCCAAGTCTAACCCAGCTCTGTCCCAGAGTCCCAGACTGGGCCCTTTATGTACTAGTACTAGCAACCATCTCAGATGTCACTTGTTGCAAATGATAACAGATCTGTCCCACTCTGTAGCAGATCTGTCCCAGAGTCCCAGACTGGGCCCTTTATGTACTAGTGCTAGCAATCATCTCAGATGTCACTTGTTGCAAATGATAACAGATCTGTCCCACTCTGTAGCAGATCTGTCCCAGAGTCCCAGACTGGGCCCTTTATGTACTAGTGCTAGCAATCATCTCAGATGTCACTTGTTGCAAATGATAACAGATCTGTCTCACTCTGTAGCAGATCTGTCCAAGTCCAAGTGACCCCCCTGGAATACTGAGAAACAAGATACCAATGATATAGCCATACTAGAACTAATGACAGCATTGTATGACTAATATAATCAGTCAGAAAGGTAATTAGCTTGTCAGTGGGAAATTAATCAAGGGTAACATCAAAACTAGTTGATGCTGCAACAGCTTCATACTCCATTGTACTGTTGCTAATGGTAGCAATAAGTAGAGCTATGACATGATAACTTAAAGCTGTACTCACCTTCCTTGATGGGCCCACTGAACTCGAAGCAACTTCGTTTTTTCAGCATGAATTGGGGATGTATCACACTTGTTCATCAACCCCAAAATCTCGAGATAAACCGGCGTGTACACATTGACTCTGAAACTCACTTCACCTTGAGAGGATATTACTTCGTCGAGGATCACTTTCAGCTATGAAAACAGTAAGTGCATGACTGTGTTTGTTGCAAATGAATGTTACCGCTGTCGCTGCAATTGCAACTGTGACTCTCGGGACCTCCGCTGCAAATACCTCGGGGAACATGTGGCCAACGGACGAAGAACCAGTGTAAAAAAAATCTATAATAAGGCCAGCAAGCGCAGGGTGCGCAAGATTGTTCGTGCGTCCCTGTCAAAGTGTCTAAGGAAGAAAAAGAAAGCAAGGTCGAACGACTTACATCTTCATCGACACCATTCCTCAAGAATGCCCCATTGTCTCCGAGCAGGCCCTTCGCGATCTCGGAATTTACTTGGCGACGATTATCGGGGTCCCACTTGTAGCGTTGGGTGACGTATATACGCGCTCTTTTCCTCAAAGCAGAACGCCAATTCCCGAGGTCTTCCCAAAGCTATCAGGGACCCTCGAGTACAGTATGACAATGACAAATTAAAACTCACCAGCCTGCAAATTTCACTCGTGTAATGAGGCCACCAACCTTTGCAACGAAATCAATCACTCAGTGAACAAGATAGGTTGCCAAACGTACCATCGCTGACAGGTAATCCGCGTGTTCGCCTTTCACTAATCGCTTCATCCACGTATTCGATAGCAAGAGTATTGAAGTGCCCACGGACCGGGAATGCATTGATGGACGCTGCGTCACAGTGAGAAAATTGCTTGGCGCGTTCGAGTACGTCCTGGACCGCCGGTTTATAGAATTGTATCTGCCAAGGCTCAGCACCTTCTGTGGCAGGTCCAACTGGCGGTACGGGCAAACCAGCTGTTCCCGACGGGAGCGATGAAGTAGGGGGAGGAGTGTGACGAGTGCCTCCCTGGGTCCGCAGATATTGTTGCTCCCGAATGGAAGCCAACTGCGAAGCACTGGGAAGGCGAGGGGCGCGGTTCCTACGTCGATGACTAAGGACAACATCCTCGGGATTACCATTCCCAGGGCCTTGCCCTGACGATAAAGTATTAGTAGTCCTTCTTGTACTTGGTTGCGCTTACTGTTGCTCTCCAACGCAACCGGGCCAGATCCTTTGGAGTAATCCGTCAGTAATACTATGACTACATGACTTGAGTGTTACCTTCGATATCGTAAGAACCGCGAGCTTCGCTCTGCTCACGGGCGTCCGCATCTTCTAAGAAGTAAAAGTTAGCGATGTATCACATCTGTTGTGATACTTACCTCCCCGAAGGTCCGATTGCTCGTCGTCCCCAAGTATTGTTTCGTAGAGGTCATTGTAATCTTCTTCGTAGTGAGCACGAGCCTGACTTTGTGCGTCTGCGTCCCCTATGATGCGAACATCAATGTTAGCAAGAAATCTATTGCAGATTGGTCACTTACCTCCCCGCAGGAAGGATTCAGCAAACCGGTCGTCCTCGCTTGGAGTTGTTTCATCAATCATCAGGTCATTATCGTTCTCATCTTCACCAATGGGGGTAACATGGGCATGTCCCAACCTACTGAGTGGAGCGTCATGGAATGGGGTTGTGCGTTGCAGACCCACAAGACGTGGAGGTGGAGATAGTGGGTCAACCACTCCCTCAGAAGGACGGGCTGCAGATCCCCGGGGTGGGCTCGTCTGTCGGTAAGCTTCCTGAGATTCACGTTGCAACGATCGATCGATGAGACCTTGAGTTGTTGTTTGCCGTACGCCGTTGTCGGAGGATACTCGAGAAATACAATGAGGCGCCTCCACCCCAGACTGAGATGCGCGAGCCAGTCGTTTAAGGTGCGAAGAGTGGCCAAGCGTGCGACGGAGGGAATCCTGATCACCCTGCATCAGCAAACCACTGTTGTGCCTACAGGCCCTACAGGCCCTACAGACATTCTACAGGCTCCACAGAGCCCACAGACCCTACAGACCCTACAGGGTCAGCAGGGATTAGTGGTATTTGTTATTATTTGATCTGTTATTTGATGTAGTATGTGACACTCTATTTGGCACATTATTTGGCATACTTTGTACCACACTTCTGATAGACTTTCACTACACTTTTATTACTACACTATTGAATACACTTTTACTACACTTTTACTACACTTTTTGGTACACTTTTGGTACACTTTTTGGTACACTTTTACTACACTTTTGGTACACTTTTTGGTACACTTTTACTACACTTTTACTACACTTTTTGGTACACTTTTGGTACACTTTTTGGTACACTTTTACTACACTTTTGGTACACTTTTTGGTACACTTTTACTACACTTTTACTACACTTTTTGGTACACTTTTGGTACACTTTTACTACACTTTTGGTACACTTTTTGGTACACTTTTACTACACTTTTACTACACTTTTTTGTACACTTTTTGTACACTTTTACTACACTTTTTGGTACACTTTTAGTACACTTTTAATACACTTTCACTACACTTTTACTATACTTTTGGTACACTTTTACTACACTTTTTGATACACTTTCAGTACACTTGTACTATACTTTGTCATACACTTTGACTACAAAATGCAATAATACTAAACCTTATCTACACTTTTAATACACTTTGACTAATAAATGCAATAATACTAAACCTTACCTAACTTTTAGTATTGAGTAAACTTTGTCACTTACTAAACGCGATAACACTAAACCTTACCTAACTTTGGGTACACTTTTGATACACTTTGACTACTAAATGCAATAACACTAAACCTTACTCTACTTTTAGTATACTTTGAGTACACTTTGTCACTTACTAAATGCGATAACCCTAAACCTTACCTAACTTTTAGTATACTTTGAGTACACTTTGTCACTTACTAAATGCAATAAGACTAAACCTTACCTAACTTTTAGTATACTTTGAGTAGACTTTGACTACTAAATGCAATAACACTAAACCTTACCTCACTTTGGGTACACTTTTAATACACTTTCACTACACTTTCACCACACTTTTTGGTACACTTTTGGTACACTTTTACTACACTTTTACTACACTGTTTGGTACACTTCTGGTAAACTGCTTTGGTACACTTTTACTACACTTTTAGTACACTTTTTAGTATACTTTTGATACACTTTTACTACACTTTTGGTACACTTTTACTACACTTTTTGGTACACTTTTGGTACACTGTTGGTACACTTTTACTACACTTTTGGTATACTTTTACTACACTTTTACTACACTTTTTGGTACACTTTTGGTACACTGTTGGTACACTTTTACTACACTTTTGGTATACTTTTACTACACTTTCACTACACTTTTTGATACACTTTTGGTACACTTTTGGTACACTTTTACTACGCTTTTACTACACTTTCACTACACTTTCACTACACTTTTTGGTACACTTTTGGTACACTTTTACTACACTTTTACTATACTTCTTGGTGCATTTTTTGGTACACTTTAACTATACTTCCACTACACCTTTTGGTACACTTTTGATATACTTTTCAGTACTTGTTTTCTACACTTTTCAGTACACTTTTGGTACACTCTTTGGAAGACTTTTGGTACACTTTTGGATACACTTTTACTACACTCTTTGGAAGACTTTTGGTACACTTTTTGATACACTTTTACTACACTTTTTGGTACACTTTTTGATCCACTTTTTCTACATTTCTTGGTATACTTTTACTACTCTTTTGATACCCTTTTGATACAATTCCTGGTATACTTCCACTACACTTTTTGGTACACTTTTGGTACACTTTCTGGTACACTCATTGATACACTTTTACTA
>JBBPUM010000950.1:0-11707 GCA_038094695.1 Chiua aff. virens | reverse complement strand
GATACTTTCGGCTCTTTCTAGGAACGATTCAAAGAACAAAAGAGGCTGAAGAAGATCGCTAAAACTGCATGGCTGAGGACGTGACAAGTACTGGCCTCCACGTTCACCGGCTACGTTCCACCTGGATGACTCGTCTGTATTTACTTTTCAATTAAGTAAACACTCAACACTTGTACCGGTGTCCATTGATGATCAATTCGAGACAGTCGAATTGTACAGTGGTTGCAATTAATCAATGATGATTCTGGGACTGTTGATAAGGCTCTGGAACATGACTGCATGCGCTTTCAACTCGCTCCGCAGGTCATGTTCACAGGTGCCAGGTCACCCTTTGATAGTATGCGGTAACTCGATCGCGACCTTACCGACTCGCTTCTATGCTTAACACTCTTCTCTCTGACTAAGGCTAACAGCTCTTTTTTTCCCTTGTTCGATGCTTCATTGCACGTCCCTGGACGTTATCTCACATCGGAAATTTGGCTTGCTTACAGTACACCTTGAAGGGAGACCCACACTGAAAAGCTGGCTCGGGATGACTTTACACATCATGCTCGATTGATTTGTGCGAGCAACGAACTAGGACGTGATCGGCGACGGCTACAATGCTCGCTGCAATAGTTACACGGAATGTTACACATCTATTTTGCTCCGGGCACATTGACTCGTTTATCAGAGATACCAGAGGCGAGCGATCACGTCCAGTCTATTCACTAGGCTGAAATTTTATCCCCTGTACGCGCTCGCTTTGTCCGACTCGGAGGGCGGGAACAAGGCCAGTGGGCCTCGCGGTTGGGTACATCGAGGGTCACCGAGACCAGGGGCATTCAGGTTGGCAACCATCATAGGTTGGATTTACTGAATCGTCTTCGCATTCCAGATAGGGATGAAAAACGATATAAAGCCATGTACTGATACTCTAGCTCCGAGTCCACGGCGGCTCTCACATAGCTCAGCTCTAGTGAACTTTCGTTGTTGCGCGGCGTGACCGGGTATTGCCAGATATCACTCGTTTTGTCGTAGTTCAGTACCGTGAAAGAAGGGCGACGCGACAACGACGAGATGGCACCGACATCGTCGTTGTCGTGTCATTATCATCGTCGGGTAGGATAAAAGGAGGGCAATGATAATAACAATGGCACAACAACAATAACTCTATCTTTGTCGTTGTGTCGTTGTTATGGTTGAGTAGAACAGGAGGGTGAGGGAAGAGTAGCGCAACAGGAGGGAAAGGGGGAGTCGCCGGTAAGGAGGGTGAAAGGGGGGTGATGTCCAAATTGGACCATGTGCATCGATGAAATGAATCGTAGCGAGGTGAAGTGTGAGTTGAGGACAAAGAGGATGAGGGCGGGGCCATGCGCTTGACAATGTACGAGGCGGGTGACGAGAGAGAAAACGGTAGTGTGAGGGCAAGGAAGCGAGTGCGGGATGACGGCGGGAATGTCGGGACTGTGCAGGTTGATATCACTGACAACCGTCGATATGCGGTTGTCATGCGGTTGTCGTCATTGGGTGGAACGACAAGAAAGGGCGAGGGAAAGGTGAGATGGGAGCGGACGCAGAAGGCGGGCACGTCAGGCGTGTACATCGAGGTGCAAGGCAGGCATGTTATGGGTGCCCATCGGAAGGGTGGGCACGTCGACTGTGTACATCTGGGCCGCAAAGCGGTGTGTTAGGATCGCATGCATCGGAGGTGGGTACGTCCAGGGATCCGATCAGGAAGGGAGAGGTGCGTGAGGGGGTGAGAATGAGGTCGAAGGGGTACGAGCGAGGCCACTCCGAGGCCCTAGGGAAGCTCGTTCGGGGCCAGGTGGCAGGTCGAATTTCCGGTAGAGGGCCTTGGAAGCTTCATACTTGGAAGGGGAATTGAGATCGTCGGAGTTCGAAATACGTTCAGTCTGAGGCGCATGTTCCGAACCTTCTACAAGCACTACTACTAGCAGTGGTCAACGGTGCCAGCGAACTGGGCCTTAGTAAAGCTGCACACACATCTTTAGGCATTATGGGGCATGTGAATCTTGAGTTGGCGGTTCGACAGTATACCCTTTCATAAAGCTCGGTTCTTCAGAGTGACGCAAGGCTTTTCGTGTTTTCTGCTCCACAATCCTGTCACCACCTATCCATGATGTCAAGACTTCTGTCGAAGTTAAAAGCTGGCATGTTTCCATGTGTCCCACCACCCATGGAATCACTCCATAAGTATACTAGCATTCTTTTCATTGTCCGATTATATATGGCACTTACGCCCTCATTTTGCAACATGCAGCTACAGTTTGGGGTCCACTCGTAGACTCGTAGTCGAACACAGTGATAAAAGTGAGCTGGTAAGAAGGCGGTGCCTTCTCTTGCCCTTGTTTCCCCTATCAAAACATCCAGCCTCAGGAGATCAACCACGTAGATGCGTCGATGTGGGTGCATGCTTGGTGAAAGTATCAGTCGGTTCGGAGGGACGATCAAGGCATTTTATTTTTCCCTTGCACCTAACGATACCCAAGTACCGACCAGTACTGACCATTAGGCTTGAAAACAAAAAAAAATTACTAGTCGCAAGTGGTACCTATCTTACCGTTGACGAATGAAGTGCTCTCCGACCCCGACCGTCTGGTTTTCCATGCGGAAGTGGAGTTACATAGGCCAGGGTCCACAACAAATTGATCGGCGACTCTTCCTCAAGGCTGGCATCGGAAAAGTGACAAGGAAGCAAAGCTCTTCATTCCTCTGACGAGTCGTGCACATTACTTTCTGCAAATTCCGTGCTCGTTCCTCATGTTTACAGCCCCCGTTTTGGATTGCGGCCGCAAGGTGCACCATCCGCTGCGAGATCGTGACGTAGGACCTACCAGTGGGTCTTTGTGTTACAGTATCATATAAGACGCCTGCCTACCAGCTTAGGGAGTCAACGACCTCTTCCCCATACTTTCTATCATTCATGGTCACGGAGACTTCCGACACTCCATCTCCTCCCGAACACGCGCCAGAGCCTCCAATCCAGTCATCTCCCCCGGAACCGCCTTCGGGTCCCGGGTGTCGGTGCGATCGCCGGAGCCGATCCAAGGAAAAAACGAGGAATCTTGTAGTGTGTATCGACGGCACTTCTAACCGATTTGGGAAAAGTGTAAGTCTGCGTAGCTCTGTCATATCTTTGCTCACTTCCTTGGCAAGAATACCAATGTACTCAAGCTCTTCGGCAAGATTGATCGGGAGACGCCAAGTCCAAAGCAATTTGCGTACTATTCCAGTGGAGTTGGTACGAGTGCAAGTGTATGGAATGTGTCTGCAGATATTGGTCGCGTAATCTCCGACAAGTTTGACACGGCGGTTGCGTGGTCAGTACTTCTCATGATCTTCAAACGCTGCGAGATAATAAATATACGAGATAGGAACGTCGAAGAAACTGTCAAGAATGCATATAGCTGGCTAGTGCGAATGTATCAAGAGGGGGACAGAATATACCTGTTTGGTGATTTGGGTTTCTCCTCGCATAGTAGCACACCGCTAATGGTGATGGAATTAGGCTTCTCTCGGGGTGCATATCAAGTACGAGTCCTCGCGGGAATGATACACGAGGTAAGGGCAGATGCTTCTTGTATCACTTGGTTAAATTCGACGCATATATCAGGTTGGATTGATAAGCACTCAGGCTCACGAGGAGAAGCAGGTTGTAGAGTGAGTAGTGGTTATATGCTGACCCGTAGACAGGTTTGACAAATGCATGTTTGGCAGGGCTTATGGTTATTTCCGAGCGATTGGTGCAAAAAAGCCGAACGCAAGGCAGATGGCGAGGGAATTCAAGACTACGTTTTCCTGGAAAGGTGTAGGGGTGCACTTTGTCGGTGTTTGGTAACTCTGCCATTTACATTACCATATGCGCTCAAAGCTGATTTCAGCCAGGGATACTGTCTCGTCTGTAGGACTCATAAGGGGTGACATTTTCCTTTCGACTTCCTCATCTGCGGTACATGCATGCCACTTCCGACATGCACTTGCTCTCGACGAACGTCGGGTCAAGTTTATGCCAGAATATTTCCTCGAAATGAATTCTCAGACGAGCGGTGGGAAATCCGAGTACATTATTCCCTCCGATATCGAAAACTTCGCAAGTCCCACTAGAAAAACTACGGTCGAAACTGATTCTCTTGCTAAAAAGAAAGAGGAGACTACTGAAATAAAGGAAGTCTGGTTTGCTGGTTGTCACTCGGATGTGTGAGTAGGTCATTAAAACTTAGTACTTCAGTCTGACATATTTTGCCAGAGGTGGCAAAACCAGATCCGGGAAGTCTTGTCAGGCCGGGAACGTCTCGCTTGTATGGATGCGACGAGAAGCAATAGCAAGTGGTCTGAAACTCCAGCCAACGGACATAGTCTGGGTTCCGGATGACATTGATTTCGGCACGAAAGACTCCATGGGGTTCCTATGGAAAATTGTCGAATACATTCCCATTAAGCATCAGGTCTCCTTCAGTGGTCCTGGTGAAGATCGTCGTCGGTGAGACTCACGATAAACGACCTGTTTGACGTAGCTGATCTCATACTCGCTAGCCGACATCGGCAGCAGCCCCGCCGTATCTTACCTGGCCAAAAGGTTCATGCTTCCGTGCTGTACGCAAATACATATCGGCCACGGGCAAAGCTAGGAGAGGGCATCGATATACCTGTTATGCGCTCCGAGGATACCGAATTGAACGACCAAATTTGGGAAACTGGAATGTTCGATGGCACCGCTGCAGAAGTGCTACTGAACCACTTGGATGGAACGAAAGAGGTTGAACCAATTCACCTTGATAGGTTATTGTTCATGTTGAGATTTGGTAAGGCTTCTTACCGCTCCGCTTCATGGGCATCCCCAACACTTGTACTGTTAGAGGAGGGGAAACAATCTGTAAAGAGTGCGAAAAATTCGCGAGAGCGACTTAACAACCGCAAGTTGGGCTCTCAACATGTATCACTTGAGAAGCTTGTCACCATCGTCGCTCATTATGAAGCACGTAAGTATCCAGCCACTTTGGATGTGTGCGAGGCATGACAGGTACTTTGTATAGTTCACGATGCAGACGCGCATCTAGAAAGTTGTGCAATTGCTGACGACGAACAGGGTGTGTTTGATAACCTGAAGAAACCACTCGAAGATATTCTGACGCCCGACCACCGAAACAACCCGAGAGCACTCGCCTTGTTGAGGCTTCTGACTAGACATCAGATTTTGCTGAAACATATCCTCACCGAGGACATCTCGAAAAAGTTCATGAATTTATTCAATCATATGATTTTTGGCCGGGAACAGCCACGTCAAGCATTTGAACGGGCTATGGATGGCTTGATTTGCCTGTTACGATGTAGTACGTTTTTCCATCTCACACACCACACTATCACTCATGCTCCTGTTAGGGGACCGACGGGAGATCATAATTGATGAGCTAGATGCCGGCTACCCGAATTCGAAAGAAGCAAGACTTTCTCAAATATTACGGGAAAGCACCAGGGACTTACTTCAACTTCAAAATCCATTGATGTCGTGCGTTGCAACCACGTCCGACTCACGCCTTCTGGCTGCACTGCGCATGGTGTTGACCCTGGCACGAATCCCAGCTCAGGAGGTTCCGAAGGGTGAGTATTGCAGTCCTTGATTAATGATTCACGAGCCGTAGTAAGCGACGCACCACAACAGCGCGACGCTTGTGTTCCACAGTAAAGCGTCACGTGAGCATTTTGACAGAACGCTGTAAGGGCCCCGCCGGTCTTCTTGCAGTTGAAATATTGATTGCCTTATACGATTCCAATGATCAATGTAAGCTGCCTTCTCCCCAAATTGTCGTCTGCATTAACCCCATCTTAGGGAGAGTAGCCTCAGGACACATAAATCTTCGGCTCCTTCCATGGTTCAACGTTCGAACTAATGTTACAAATTCCCTTCGCTCACAGCCCGCACGATGTATTTCAGGCGATGAAAATAAACGTGATGTAGACTCTGGGCAACAGATGCTACGTCGCATCTTCGGTCTCGGTAAGCGATGCTCATTACCTCCCATCTCAAGATTTGACAGCTAGATCTCTTGCATCAGACGCTAAAAGCCTGGACAATGAACAGAGAAAGCTCATCAAGGACTTGGCTGGGAGACATGGCGTCAAAAGTAGCGATACTCAGAAACGCACGACATCAACGCAAACTCTTTTGAAACTTTGCGAGGGTAAGTCTAGTTCCCTCAATGCAAAGACGCAGACTCAAGATTTATCAGCCGAGGCCGTCCGCGACTATCTACGCGAGACCCGCCTCGTTCAAGTGTTCATCGAGCAGTTACGACGGCGCAAAGATTGTGCATTGCTCGCTGCCTATGCATTGGCTATCTGTACGCAATACAGTGAGTAGGATTTATCGCAGTAACCACTGTTAGATTCAAGTCTCCGTAAGAGGATATGATGAAGCCTATCAAAGACAGCGAACTCCTCCCGAAATACATTGTGCGTATGATACAACTGGATTATTTCGACGATGCCGTGGGCTCGGTGGAAGGATTCCAGATCTTCGGACACTTGATGCAAGATGGTAATGAAATGACTCATCCGGTCGTGTTTTTCAAGGGTGCGGAGTGGCACTAGACTAATACATTTGAATTAGATGATCTGCGGAAAAAAATCATGGATTACAAGGTCCCGGTCCCAATTTGCAGACGCTTAATGCAATGCGGTAAGGAAATGACTTGTCAAGTTTGTCAAGTTTGGTACAGGGACGTCGGCTAATTCAAACGTATCAGTGCTCCGGAGAGAAAAGATCAAGTATTATGGCATCACAGAAATTCTGCATGAGAAATTGGGAATGGGCACGCCGAAGGAGGTTCGGACGAGCCTCATTTGTTTGGATATCATCCAGTCTTTTGGTATGTGTCAGTGGGGCTTCAATGTTAATTTTAGAAAACAACCAAGACAACCCCCAGATAGAAGCAACAAATGGACTGACGAGCTCGTCAAAAAGAGTTTGGAGAAACTACAAAAACCGGACTGGTATGACCAGAAAGCAGGGGTGACAATTCTGTCTGCCTTGGCTCGGACGGGTACATATGCATCCCCCCACCTTTGAGTATTGTCATTGATCAGCATTCTGGGGTTTCAGATCGTGGCATGGAAAGTATCAGCCCTTGGATTGTTGAGATTATCCAGATGCTTCTACCGGAGGAGTCCTTGCCTACCCCACTGCCCGGCACTACCTCCTCGAGTGAAGCCCACACAACACCGACGAGGCCTCCGATGTCAGTGCGGCAAATTAAGCCGTCTTCCCGGATGTTTGGGCCTGCCTGCGCACTACGAATCCTCGCTCAGCGTGGCAAGCGTATTCCTGCTTCCCTGAAGAGATGTTGAAAATAACCATCCTCTCTTTAGCGGAGCTGCGGCATACCATTCGCGAGACGACTCAATATGGCACTTTGAAGTATCAATATTCATCTGGTACTTTGATCGGCGAGAAACACGCGATGCCATGGAATGTTTACACTCCAAACCTAAGTGAGTAGATCAGATCTCACTTTAGAAAACAAGCATTGAAATTTGTTTTTACGCACCTTTCAAGGCGACATCGTCGACATGCTTGATAAGATGATCAAAGCTGTGGACCAAGAACAATCAGAGGAAGGCCTCATATCTTTCGGGGATGATATGTTACCCCGCATTCGGCACTGGACATGTTTAACCAACTTTGTCTGCGAGGTTGCGGCGATCATCTCCCTGAGCCTCCTCTGCGTCCCTGGCTTCATTGCCATCGGAGCAATCTGGTTGGTAGCTTCAGTATCAATTTTAGCCGTTTGTCTTGCATCAATGGCTGTGGTACTGGCTGTAGGGCTGGCACTTTTGCCAATTTATGCAGTTTGGTGCGTACAGCCCTAAACATCTTGTTAACACAATTGACGTATATGAATGTTTGTCTAGCGGTATATTCGAATGCCTACGGGATAAATTCAATAAACAGCCTGCGAACAGGGCCCATGGGGATGAAGGAGAGCAAAGCAAGGACAATAGCTCCGGCGCTGCTCCTGGTGGTCATGCGGTAGCGGCTTCACCAACTAACCCAGGTGCTGAGGGTACTTCTAGCGGCAGACATGAAAGCGAGAACTCTCAGGGTGGGAAAACCGAATCGATGCAACAAGTTATCAGTAAGTGGATATACCTGTTCGAGGACCTGACGCATATTTATCTATTTTGGACGCAAGTGTGGGTATAATCGTCAAGTGTCGCTGCGCTGGTTCTCCGATGCGGTCTAAGAGTTCATTAGTCAGCTGATCATTCCTTAGTGGCTGCAAGTGCACCAGTGTATGGGCTGTTGTAACTTAATTTCCGCTTGTTGACGGTCTGTAAGAGATTATGCTTCATGCCCGGTCGAAGCTAGTTTTCCTCTCTTTCTCCTTATGACAGTTCTGATGTTCCTTGACTACGTCTGAGTCACAGGTACCTATGGTTCCTGAGCCAGCCTTGTAATATAATGTGTCTCCCTTACTGACAGCGAAGCTAATCTAACCTCACTTCAGCGCTCGTCTTTGCTTATCGCATTCTTCGGCAGTAACGGTCCACTATATACAGGTCATTATGTAGTAACTCAATGATGCTGTACTCACGGTCCTGCGTCCCGACATTCCCCCCAACAGGGTTCTGGACGTATCAAAAGAGATCCAAGGAGCTAATGCAAAGAAACCCAACACATTTTAAATCGTCCTAAACCCTCTTCCTAACATGGCCTAGGCCAGCGGATTAATGTAGCAATGGCAAGCTATGTCAATTTTTTCGGAGATCTGCCGGTGGCATTTCTCAACCGAGCATCATACGTTACGACGACATGAGCCAACATGGATTTATGTAAGTAAACTCATTGTCACATCAGTGAGGCCAACAGTGGTAAATTGGTGGTCAAGACCGTGTTGGACAATATACGAAGGAATTCTCAATAGAATCGGACGCCGACAACTTGTCAAGGACCATAATATGTCAAGTTACGGCCTCACTTACAGCTATGCGTCGTTCCTCCTGAATGCGATCGCATGCACTCCCTCAGACTGGCCATGTTTAAAGTCTGGGAACAGACAAACTTTGACCCGGACTGGCCGAAAGCCAGATTTTCTGGGGAAAACCAAACTGTAGACGACTGGATCAATTCGTTTTGATCCATGCGCCTGAATGGGACTGGGATGGACGCAGGTCCTGTACGATGAGACATTGCTCGTGCTCAACAGTATGGAAGATAGCTCTTGTGGTTGACGTCGGGTCGCATCCTTGAAGAGACGCCCATTCGATGCCATTGTCTGATGGCGAGTGAGCTATATTAATATTACATGCATATGTACGCCAAAAGGAACTAACATACACCGCAATTTCGGAGCTATAAGGTACTTGATTTTGGTTTTTCCGTTCTCCCATGACCAACGGGCTGTGGAACGAAGTGAGCACGAGCGTGAGATGATATTTCATCGCGCCACTTGCAACGATACGAGATTGAAGTTATATCCTATCCGATACTTCGACAGGAGCCCAACCTACTGAACCAGCTTGAAGCTTGAAGCTCCGATGTGGGGATCTTTCTGTGGGCCCTTGTCGTCTTGACATCGCAACAATCCGTCTGACCTACTCATCTACAGCCAGGTTGGTACCCGAGAACAGAAATGGCAATATCTATTCCCTTGAGGTATTATCAAGTAATATACACCCCTGGGATGATTGGATAAGTCCTTGAAACATTTGCTGGACATAATTACAAACATATTCCGCCTAGCTAACTATTATGTCATTAAAACATAATTAACAAATTGTCAGAAAAACCCAAACCACCATTGCAACACAGCCACATTATGACAGCTTAAAATGGGCATTCAAATGCATTTTGCTGGCATTGCCAATCAGTTCTAATATGATTTTAATTGCCATTGTAACCCATTTTTATGGCATGGCAACTCAAATAAATCATCATAATTTATCTGTAATGATAAAGACAATATTTTAAGCCATGATAAGTACTTATCATGTTCCCAGGTTTTTTCCGACACAACAAACTGATAAAATGTTATCAGCTTTGCCTGTGGGACTTAGACTTGGCACTTAGGTAAAATATTATGTCTAAATTTAGACAAAATAAGAGTTAAGCCTTTGTTTCATGAACCAATTTGGAAACAATAGAGAATATGTTATTAAAATATGTACCTTATTCATATTCTGAGCATGTTATTTGAATATGTCAGCTGAACATACCTGGAATGCTTTGCTCTGATTCAAAATATGTATTGTAATAGTTTCTTACTTATTTTTCACAATATGTATGATTAAAAATGTGATGTAAACATAGGCATTAATACATATTTTAAGTATTTGTCAGGTAGATATTCTAAATCTATTGTTTACTATTTCATAAAAACATTTCCTAGCATTTATTTTTGATATGTAGTACACTATATTAAAATAAAATATTGAAAAACCAAGGCAGAATATGTTTCTAGCTATGTACAAGCTATGTTGTGAGGACTTACCCAATCGTCCCAGGGGTGATAGCAGCGCATGTCCATCTATCCCCACCATGTTGCTTGTCGAAACACCAACAAGTGTACCAGTGCTTGTGCCTGCCTTCGATTATCACCAAGTTCATAACTGATTTGATTCCTCTTAAAATTTTCCCATGTTGAGGTTTTTGCAGCCAGCACCAACTGCCCTCATCATTGAGCTTCCTCCAGAGTGCATCAACACTTGATGTCTCTCGAGAGCAACAAGTGGTACCAATCACACATGTACCTAGAATATGTGTTAGCGCCGTTGACATTGTTATCGATCGCCTCAGTAGCATGGCATTCTAAATATTGATTGGACCTTTCATAGCCATAACCCTTCTGTGGGGTCCATAGTTCCTCGTTGATTGCTTGCTGCAATAGGTAAAGGTGCGAATCCTTTTACAAATCGCCCAAACACCCTTAAATTCCATCTCCTCATCTCATCTCATTCTCTTTTTTATTCCTCCTTCATTGAACTTTCACTCCAAAATGCCCAGGCATGGAACCCACACTGCCCAGCCCTATGTCAAGCCCAGGAGCCTTGGAGTCCATGTCGAACGTTCCCCCAACCCTCACAACAAGCTGATATGGGTCCGCATCACCAGCCCAGATGTCAGATGTCATTGTTTCATGGAAAGGCCTAAAAAACTCCGAGAGAACAGCTGTTCTTGAGGGGACCAGGACAATAGTGCTGCCATTTCCTCTCCCCATGAATTTGATGCAACCACTGTAGATACTGCTCCCTCTGATAAGCATCCTCAAGACCACAGGTGTGTGTTCAATATTGGTGATGTTCTGCTTCAAGCTGAACTGACCGCATGTATAGCCATCGTGCTCCAGGCGAGTTGACTGGCCAGGCAGTGTACACTGTGAATATGTAGGTCTATTCGAGCCTTCAAGTTCAAACATTGCATCCAGATCAAATTTTGTTTAGGACATTTAGTGTTACAATCACTCTAAACCTTGCTGACCACTTTGCTGACATCCTTGCTGACATCCTTGCTGACACCTTGCTGACACCTCAGTGCTGACCACCACATAATCTAACCATTGGTACTGTCTCACTGATACTATCCTAATCACTCTATTTTATAGCTATTTTCCCATATTTTTCCATTGCCATTTAGGCTTGTTATAAGCCTAATACTTTGTTCGCATAATTAGCCCCTATTTGACTTCATCCATGTGAACCAGACTATTCT
>JBBPUM010000949.1:0-11710 GCA_038094695.1 Chiua aff. virens | reverse complement strand
TAGTATATAAAGGCTCGATGCCACCTCCAGAGACTTCAGTAAAGTTCTCTTGGAGTTTTCGCCTCTCTCGAGTGACTTAGCCTTCCTCTTCTACACTTTAACAAGCTCGAGCTTCAGGCTTGTTTCATTATACAGGCCACAGTAACGGACCTGTAAACGTATCATTAAGAATGTCCTTGTGAACTACAGTTTCAGAAAGCACAATGATAAACAGGGTTGACACCCGAGTCCATGGTTTTCTCTGTGATCTCGTCAGGAATATTTCAACTCTCGATATGACAATGAACTAACCCAGATGTATTCTACCTTCATAAGTAACCGATTAGCCAAAATTTTCTGTAGATGATGGAGTAGAACAAGCGGTACCTCTTTTGGATAGACAAGGACTGGTGATATGTGGGTTTTCAACTCATAATGTAATTGAATCTACAGCTTACTGTAGTCATATCCGGCGGCGATGGCGATGGCGACTGTGAAAAGCCTGTGAGACCAGGTACAACGAGTGTGGACGAACGTACGAGAAAGATAGTTGTTTTCTTGAATGGCCGCAATAGATGACTGCAGGTCAGAGGATGTTGACTGCGGGATAATAAAAGCATACATAGGAAGCGCTATGAGGGGCCATTCAGAGGGCTCGAAGTGATCGGTTTATCAGTGATACCGCATGCTGGTCGCCGCTACAAACAGTTACAACTTGAAAAACGTAAGTGCATATCCTTCAGCCCAATTTGTGTCAGATATCTTGAAGAATACGTGATTTTACCAACTGAATTGCAACACAAGGAACTGTTCTTTCCTTTGTGAAAGATACTGTCGAGAGTGGTATTTAGTGCGCCCGCCGTGAATGGGGTTGGTCATGCCGGCATTCTACACGATTCCCGCCACACATCAGGTTTTGGATCCAAACCAATATTGTTCGAGCCTGAGGGTATCACTTACGACCGGCATCCGCAGTGATCGGAAACAGCTTGGGTGCAATCCATAGCCTGGCTTAGTTGCTGTACTGCTGCCACACCGTCTCAGTTAGCGCTCAATATTGAAAAGCAATGTACTACTCATTACGATTGAATGAAGGCCCGCCACAGCATCCTTAATTCCGCTCGTACAACACGGATCAATCCTTCAGGTTGCTGTATGCAGGACTAACTCTTGCAATGATCCAATCTCAGAGACTTGTAGACGAGTGTAAGAGTCACGACGACAGCTTGAAATAAACCCACCACCTTGTCTAACTCCTAGCTATTTCTCTAACTCCACCCTGCTCATCGCCTTCTGTGACACACTATCGCATGGGACTCGTCAGTACGCGATCCAGAACGCGTGACAGCAGACGTACTTCAAGTGTTTATCTGACTTGCCCTCACCGCATGCCCATTTTGACCTTACACTCAATTATAACAGAATACAACCCAGACAAGGCAGGACCTCCAAGTGCCAGTACGGTCATGAACCAAGCTACTACGCATGTCAATGCACGTCTGAAAATACGTATTGAAAGCAGACGCACCTCAAGCAATCCCTGTACTTTAAGTTGCCATCGACTACAGTTCCCTGATCGAATATCTACTCCGCGAAGGAGACTGACGACGTGAGTCTCTGTGATGACCACTCGCATCGCAAAGCGGGGTAACTAAGATAGGTTAACTAACAAAGCGAGCGTCTTGATCTCAGATCTGATAGACATACTCTTCTCATCTGCGATCTACAAACAGACCCTCTAATCGCCCTTGCATTTGCAAAACTGTTGCCAGTGAACTCGTGTCTAAGTTCAAATCAGATCGCATTAATGACGTTTGCGAGAATGTCGCAGTGTATAGCAGAAAATATCAGTGTAGTCGAAAACACCACAGGAATATCTCGTTGGTATTCCTTGATAAGAGAATAGACTTAAGTGGTTTAGTCTTCGTTCAGTCCACAAAAATTGAAGACTCGTCACCTTGGCCGGACTACCCAGCGCTCTAAATTCACATTGTTTTTTCCAAGTCCATCTTAATGTCATTCGGGTTCCTTGATATTCGTTGAGAATAACATACCAGCGCTGCTGACGCCGTCGGCCCGACTGTATACATTCCGGCCGTGAAGCTTATTGGTATCCACTGTAATACACATATCAACGTACTTCGAATATTTCTGGCCCCCTCGGATGCTCTGACGACGGTATCCAATGATCTCCTCACCCTTTTTGAACTTCTGAACGTTGCATCTGCGGCGTGCGCACTGTCTTCGGAGGTGAATGAATATGAAGGATGCGACATGAAACAAGGTACCTCATGACGTGGTATGACTGCAATGCCAGGGTGAGAAATGGCGCAATGAAGGGCTGGGATAGGACCAAGGATTTTTCCATCAGCAAGTCCGGAGTAGCGGGATTGGAGTTAAGCTGGAGTAGTGTGGTGAGGAAGTGGTTATACACAGGGAAAACACAAAATTTGGGTACACATGTTATATAGGCAGAGACGCACGGAATGACTCACAGTGGAGGAAGATTTGATGAATGAATACTGTAGCCGCAGTAATAGGAAAGGAAGGCCCGCGCTATCACAATAGTAGTTAGCGCCATTTCCTCACTCCAACAAGTTCCCTCCTTCCTCAAACCCGTGGGATCAAGAAGGATCGTATCTACATATTCACGAACGTTGTGAGTGGATATTATAAGGGTAAAAAATCAAACGTCGCACTCAAATGAATCATCTTGGTTCATTCAAAGTAGTCTGACTCTCCACTACTTCTCGGAATTCATCACTCGCCCCCATCCACCAACGTTCCTTGACAGAGGGAATACGACGCCGGAACTGCACACTTCCACACCAAGGTTTGTTGCTAACCCAACCGGGACGCGAGCAAAATTTGTTAGTGCAACATTCAGGTCATGTGTGACGTACCCCGACACTCGTCCAACCGCCAGGGACTCCCTACATCAGCCACACTGTCCCTGGTTGTCGCCTCGCCACTAGGCCCAACACTCAAGACGCGCAGACTTAGACTGCCACGAGGGTAACGTGCCCCCTCATCCAGTGCTTCACGCTCGCCGTGCTCCTCGTTCTTGCCATCCTTTGGGTGAAACGACTTCCGAATCTGTAAATCGCGATGGGTGACCATGGGTCGCACTTCGGAGTCGTATCGGGAGACTATTGCTTGAGGGGTCGCAGTCGGGTGCACAGTTAGCCTAGCAGTCCAAGCTAGATTGAATACTCTCAACGCTGTCCCAGAGGCGCGACACACGTGTCTTTTGAAGAGTGGGAGGCGTGACCGTGGGTTGATCCAGCAGGACATGGAATGGGGTGGAGATTATGATGAGGCGGGGGATTCAAGATATCTGCTGGATGGAAAGCTGAGATAGCACCGTCGACGTCATGACAGGACTCGAGTATGAGAGGTGTGGGAAAATACATCACGACGCTCGAGTGAGGACTCTGAGGAGAGAATCGCGCAAGATGCCAAGAGCGCGGTGCCAAGGAGATGAAAAAAAGAAGGTGGTGATGCCGGGATTAGAAAAAAAGGTCTGTGTGTAAGACGTCGTAGCTGTTGTCAAGGTAGGTGGACGAGAGCTAGAGACATTGTATAGGTTATCGTTCCGAGTCGGGTCAGTAGTGCTCCTTTCAAATTGGTTTAGTAGCAGCAGTCGATTCAGCCCATTTGTTTGTCTCTATGTTCACGAACACCACCGATGATCCTGCATCACCCCCATCCATCAACCCGTGAAGCCGCGATTTGGATACTACAAAGGACACCCTCAGGCTACACAAACCAACGTCCCTAGCCTAAATTTGGTTCCGGGTGTGAAAGCTCCCGCCTGTGAACTTCACAGTTGGTTGTTCCCCAGTGCCCTACCTGACGTCTTTTTTTCCTTCTCTTCTGTTTCAGGTCAACCGGGCCAACGCATATCACCCCTGCATAATGCTGTACAAATCCTCTGCGAAATTCATTCTACGCGCATATTACGTGGCTTCTTAACCTCGGCCATTACCAGTACTGGTACACTCCTTGTTCTCTCGGCTCCTTGCTAGCACCCGCGAATACCTTGGACGCTCCGGACGAAACCAGCTTTCTCTCTCATCTCAGTCTCCATCATCCCGTTCTTTGTCCGACAGGATACAACAACAATCACGTGTAATGAGACACTTCCTAGGACGGCGTTGTCCTAGGCTGGATTTTAGGGCTGAGGGTGCGTCTCAATGAATTGTTTATGTTACACGACGACGTACAAATATGGTGTTATAAGACATGGCCGTATCGTGGTCCATTGAGTAAGGAATTGTTCCACACGATGGGTTGAGACAAAAACACATCGAGGAGTGACGACAGACGCCGTAACCAGGGCGTGCACGGGAGCCAGATGAAGTACTGAACGAAGAGGAGGGATGCGGGTTTCGTGGTGAGATGGTATCTGCGATAAGCAGACACGTTTTACGTGAGCCGTCCTTCGTGCCGAGTGTTGGATTGGACGGAGTGGCGACAAAGATAGTGTTACTGATATACCCATCCATCGCCAGTGGTGATTGTATGAGTATTCGAGGTACGTTTTTAGACGCACGTCCTAACTTGCATATTGACAACTGTGATTTGTGTTTTATGAATTGGTTTACGCTGGTGATGGCGCGTCGAAAGGTAAACAATTTAAGTGGCGCTGTCAGCACCTTTCACGCGGTACCCTCGGGATCTGATGTGGACTTGAACGAGGAGCGCAAGCGAGTTTGGTTGGATTGAACAAGGTGACGAATCTATCCAAGACGATATCTATATTCCCATGAGTCTTACGCTTGTATGCCGCAATATGGCCTACACTTTATATGGGAACAGTTACGACTCGCGACTTTTACGGCTATACTACTGGTACTCGCATTCCACAACGCTTCAATATTCAATGGTAAACCAGTTGTCACCGGCAATCCTTTCAACTAGCCTTGGGTTTTTGAATGCACATAACCTCATAATCTAGCGAGGCTATTTCTATTCCCAGAAAAAGCTTTGAATCATTTGGCATTCTCTATTTTGAAAAGAGGGTTCCAAGGAGAGAAGTCGTCGTAGAGATCGAATGCGCTCAAGTTTCTAGGCAAGTACACTACGCTTTAAAGTCATTCACTCGCATCTAACATCGCAAAATAATCCACCATGACGATCATCAATCTAAGTTCTTCTGATCTTACGCATCCTGTCAGCTGCTGTGTTCCATAGTTTCATCTACTCAAGTCTTACTCTACGAGGTAAGGAAGATCCTATGCCGCTAAGGTGGGGTTATATCATCGATAGTGAGGTGATTACAAGTTTAGCCCGTGAGGTGTATCCCACCTCGTCCACCTCAATCTGCAGCGGATTTTTAAGCAGCCCCATTTCACGTCTGTAACGACATTGATAATGATCAAATTAGATAGTGGATTGCTGAGTGACACCGAGATTTGACCGTTGACAAGTGTATCACAGGCGGAACAAACTCTCCCGAAGATTTTCAAACGACTTCAAGTCCTCAATTTCCTGTCTCAACGTGAGCAACTCTCGTTCGAGGATCAGTGGTGTGAGGTTGAAGGACACTGACCGCAGGGAAGAGTTCTTGAGATAGTCTGACTCGCTACATGTCACTAGCAGCTAGATCCCTACTGTACTCAACTAGAACTCGTCGCCCTAATCTACAATATCTCCCACCATAACATCTTGCATCTATGCGACGTGAATGAATTCCATCTGGTCACCTTGGTGGCTATGCTACCTCATCTACTTGGTTAAAACGGCTCTTCACTGCCTCGCCTATCTTACCTCACCTTTGCGGCGATACTGAGATTCAACATCAGCTCAATGTGGCGGAATGATGATCATTTGACCACAGGAAATGGACTCGTGCTCCGGCCGTTGACCAATTTACCTATCTGAGAGCACTTGTAATCACAGCAGAGATTCCCTGCTTCAAATTCGCACAAGCCTCATCGAACAATTTGAGCTATACATGCGCGTCAAATGTTGAGTTGAACAATTTGTGACTACATACTACTAGTACTAAACTGGCAAAGCACCAACTTCATGAACCTCCCTTAGTATCTCCTCGATGGCTCCAGCTCCATTGTTCTGTCCATTTGCTTCCGTGCTTTCCATGGTCTCACTCTGCACACCAGCAAATACCATAGGTCCGGCGACACCTTGGCTGGATAACGTAGATAAACCGAACCCACTGTCAACCCCACCCCTATGCGTCTTTTCAACATCATGTGCATACAGTTCCCTGATGCTGATTATGAATCGAGGAGTAAGAGTGTACACAGGCACGTATTCCACGATGCATGCTAGAATATACTGCCAACCAGTGCTTGGAAGGTTTCCAATCTGATACAGCAAGCTGACGAAGTTCCACAGAAAGATTCTGTGAGAGAAACACTTCAGTTATCGGTAATGTAGGTTTCTCAGAGAGAATTTAGGTTGATAACAAAGGAACTGGACAAGGGACTGGACATACGCTAAGAAGTAGAGGATGCCCTGGTTGGCGAGCAAGGTTATGTACTGGTTTAGTTGCCATACTTTTCTGATGCGGTACATTTGAAGTGACTGCTTTACGAACTGTGCCATGACGAGCATGCACAACACCATAGCGAAAATAATTTGTGCGATGGAAGCCACTTCCTGTATCGACGTGAGCAATGGGGCAGGATATCCCTCTGAGCAAAAAGAATATTCCAGTATTTGGACAGAAATCCCTGAATGTGGGTTAGAGAACACACTACATCTCACTGGCATCAGTCTGGATCAACATACATTGTAGACTCTCTGGTTTACTGTAGATTGCGGCATCTGCTACAACGATTATAATTTCTGCCAAGAATAGTAGTAAAAGGATATAAAGGACCACTCTTGACCGATTGTACATTGCCCATATGCGCAGGATCATGACGACTGTAATCATCATCAAATTTTTCATATTTGGGTTAGAGAAACTATGCACCCACAATCAGCTGCACCGAGAAAAAGGATGTATGCCCAAACCTCGATATAGCCAAGGATTCCACCTTCAACTGGCCGTAAACAAATCATATGTAACATGCTTTAAGTGAATTCTTACAGCTATTTCGTTGGCATCAAGGACAACTCACGTGAATGATGATAGTGGTGACTTACATCTATGGGAACACGGTAGGATGATAGGTCCATGGACATTTTTATTAGTGACTGGTAGCGCACCTTTATGAGAGACATAAAACTACTCGACACTTATGCCATGGTCAAGACTCGAACGGACCCATACTGTACGATTCAACTCACAGAGGCAATTAGATCTGGTGCGCACTCAAGTCAGCACCTGGTACATCCTTTAAAATGGCTAAAAGCTCACATCAAAGTGTACAGGCCACAATAACGGACCTATCGAAGTTTTATTAGTATATTTTAGTGCTTTGCGAATTGGAATGTAGGTACGTACGAAAACGAACATGGTCGAAATTGAAGACCATGGTTTGCACTGGGGTTCTTGTCAGAATGCATCAAATCAACGAAGAGCTGTGCACTGACCCAGATGTACTCAACCTTGATTGATTATAAATCAGCAAAACTTTGTTGTTCATATCAAATAGTTAACGTGCTGTACCTCTTTTGGGAAGGTAAGAACTAGTAGTGCCGGAGTTGATGCCTTAAGGCCTCGGGCTGGAGTAGAATGTACAACTTACTGTAATCATATCCGACGGCGACAATTACGATGACTGGAAGTCTTGTGAGACTGATTACCATGACTCAGTTCTGACAAACATACGAGAAAGATAGTTGGATTCTTGAATGATCGCGATGGACGACTGGAGGGAAGAGGACATGATCTAGGTGGAGCCTTACTGAGAGTGGTGAGGAAGTACGACGTCCAGGCAAGAAAGATACTGCGAGACTGGCCCAGAGCGATACATTTATAAAGCTGATTGTATTTGTCACAAAATGAGCGTTACTTGCGGCTTGGCTCGGATGTGATCAGATTCAGACGTTGTCATGGCAGGGACGATCAGTTTCGTCAGTGGGCTGGGAACAAGAGAGGCACATTGTTAGTTAACCACGTTGGCGAGTGGGGCTGTACTGGTCAGTGTGCGTGCCATCAAGATCAACGGTGTTTGTGAGTCTCTGGATGTTTTGTGTTTCTACGCGATGGTGGTTCTGCATATATCACGCAGTATTTCTGTAAAACAAGTAGGCAAACTATTCAGCGACAACTAAGAGCGACGGGACGTGAGGGTGGTCCCTTGAAAGATTGAGCACCATTGATGTGGCAGCGATTGCGGTGTTGACAGCATCCGAGTCCACCCTACCTCCAAAACACGGGCAAAACGAAATTTCAACATTAATTTCCGCCCATCTCTTCTTCGGGCCGGCTAGAGCGAGTTGGAAACACAGCCACATACCTGTCCTCTAGAATGAGAAGGTGCAATACACACGACCAAGAGAAGAATCACGCATGGCGAAGATGGAGCGCAGAAGTGGTGGGTTGACCTGGCTCAGAGAGTGAGGGAAACATAAAAGGAACAAGGAAAATAAGTATGTCTGCGTGTGGAGTGAGCTCATGATACGCACCAGTATGCCAACTGAAAACATAGATCAACAGACATGCCTCAAGCACTCATCCAAGTCCACCTCGCCGGAGTACCCAGGTCAACCATAGTATCCGAACCATTAGGACAAACAGGCTATTTCCAACAACTACTGAGGTGAAAGTAAAAGTGGGACACACCTTTGAGCATTGTAAATGCGTATTTGGTGTAGAAACCGGCGAGTCGTCAGTGAGTACATCGTCAGTACTATGTTTGTTTGAGGGCTCGGAGGTGGCGCGACGGCAGCGACTGGTCTGATTGGATGGGGACGCTTGAATGAACTGAGAAGTTCACTCTTGCGGAGCTTTGGAAACAAAGCTGGGGAACGCCATTTACAAGACGTTGCGACCGGCGTGGTGAGTGCAGCTTTGCTGGGAGGCCCTAAAGGCGTGGGAAGCTGTATCAGCCACTGGCATTCAATCATTGGTGTCGTTCAGGCTGGCGCAGGCTAAAACATCGGTCCATGCATGTCGATCGCTTTTGTACATAAAGGAAGAAAGGAAAGTAGTGTGAGGTGAATAAGTAAGCGAAGTACATGATGATGAAACTAACTGTGGCTTGTACGTAGAGAGAGTTTGTCGGCGAAGTCCGCTATTGAAGCCTTTCGGCCTGAAGCAGTGACGCGACGATTGGACTGGGCCCAAGCAGAGCAAGGCTATCTAGGGCGGAGTGCAGCGGACAAGTGGGGATTGAGGCAAGGTCGCTGCTCTGCGAGTAGGAGTGGTGGGTGGCTGCAAAAAAGTGAGAGGGCTGCAGAAAGAAGGGGGTAGTAGCGGACGCTGCTTGACAGAGACGACGGGGGGTTGTAGACACGAAGCTGAGACGCACCACTCCAAAACCCACACACACAACGTTTGCCATACCTAGGCCAGACTTAAATGTTAGCCCCGACTTGATTCACAAACAATTTGAAGGACTGGCATAGACAAAGCTTCAAGCTTCAAGTTTGTTTTGAAGTTTGGACTGGTACAAGTGTCTAGCCTTGCTTGAGAATGTGCAGCCCCTGTCTTACCGGTATTTGCCGAATGTCGGTGATTGAAATATGAAACTCTGCAGCAAATATAGCATGCTGTGCGAACACTGCGAAGGGTACGTTCATCTCGCCCTGCGCTCTAAGCTAAGTATATTCAGATCCTGGTACGTCCATCTCCTTCCACCATGCTGTCATTTTTATATTCAACTTCTCCGGCCTGTCGTTCTCAGCTGTACGCGTGACTCGCGACCACATGATATTCGTACTACCTGGACACGACGACGACGACATTACAATTACAACGTGCTGCGTCTCCAGTACGTTGTTGTTGCGTTGTCGCCGTCCTTAGTACAGCTCTTCCTCTCTCAGGCGGACGACCCAACACGATACACCACGATGATGACGCGTTCATCAACGCAAAAATCCCCCCTCCCTGCACTTTGTGACCCTCCAAGCCCGTGCTACCCCACTCCGGGTTTGTCGCAACGGGTCGAAGTGTCGCGTTACCCCTCCTGCCCCCTCTCCTTCTCCCTTTCCCTATATCTCAATACATCATCCCCTCTCCCTCGCCCTAGACCTCACCCTACTGCCGGTTCGCCGCGACGAGTCGACAATGTGACGCGTCCCTGCATCCCTTTCCTCTCCCTCTTTTTCCCTCTCCCTCTCTGCCACTGCGAACAGTGACGGACGACACGACATGATGTCAACCCCTACCTTTTCCCCTCCCCTCCCTTTTCCTCTCCTTCTCCACCGCGCTACAACCAACTCGTCGCGACGACACAAGACTCGCAACCTCAGCAAGCAGCCCCATGCAACTCCAACCAGTTGAAATTACCGCCACGACGTACGTAAGGACACCGCCGTGCACAGTCACATCGAGTGGAAAGAGCCATGGAAGTGCAGGAGGGGTCGAGACAGTGGGGAGAGAGGACATCGACGAGGTCAACGGGCATAGTGGGGCCCAAGTGACCAGCAATAACGAGCGCATCGGTGAAACCATAGCAGCAAACGACATGGATACGTCGACAGATGTAACCACTGCCGTGATGCAGCTGACGAGGGTATCACAAAGGTAGAGCAATCGGGCGTTGTACTGACATTCACCATCTTAGTTCATTCGAAGCAGCCTGGATTCTGCATCGCTTCTCTGAGCTCATTCCTCCATCAACGTTCCTTGACATGCACAGAGGGTGTGCAAACTTCATAAGATCAACTGTGCGCCTTCTGATATGCCAAGGTCTGTTGCCAACCTAGCCGAGACACGAGCACAATTTGTTAATGTCACGTTCAGATGCTGTGTTAACAGACGTGCCCCGACACTCATTCAACCACGACTCCCTGTGTCAGCCACATTGTCCTTGGTTGCTGCCCTGACACCAAATCCTATACTAAGCACGCACAGCAAACCAAGCGAGACGCGTTGATTTGACCCCAAGTTGGTTCCCGTCACGAGGGTGCTAGCTTGCACTTCGTCATCCAGCGCTTCACTGCACAGGTTCCGCATGCTGCGTCTAGCATCCATCCTTACTATGGTCCTCGTGCTTGCTATCCTTTCGATGGAATGACTCTCGAACCCGCATACAGTGGTGGGATGGGCTTCTGAGTTGTGCCATTATCCCGGCAATCCAAACTAAGTTGAACACTCTTGACGCCATCCAGAGGTCACGTAACCAGTGTGACTGATCCACCGGTACATCGAATGTGGCGGTGGAGACAGATGATCTGTCTGGCAAGGCTTTCAAGATATTTCTTGGAAGGGGAGCTGAAAATGTAGCGCTGTTCCGACAAAGCTCGGGTATGAGGGAGGAAAGAATTGCGCAAGAGTGCGGTTTCAGAGATGAAAGAAAGAGGGAAAAGTGCGTGTATGAGATGAACTGCTGTCAAGAAAGGCCAATTTAGTGACCGGAGACATTGTATGTCACAGTTGCAAGTATGAGGGACGGGAGGTGTCCACAATTAAAGGTACTTAATCTTAGTCCGTGCATTCCGATCGCTTTCGTGGCTGAGAGAGGTGAGGGTGAGGAGAGGGTAGTGAGGTAGTGGGGTGGGCGAAGCCCGCGAGGGCTCCCGGCCCGACGCACTGCCGCGACAGGGGAGCCGAGCTGCGCGGGTTGGGTTGGGCCCACGCAGATGCGAGGCTAATCTAGAGCGGAGCGCAACGGACGAGTGAGAGGGAGAGCGAGGGCGTTGCTCT
>JBBPUM010000948.1:0-11718 GCA_038094695.1 Chiua aff. virens | reverse complement strand
GTCGCGAGTCGCAAGAAAACGCGCTCGAGATGCTGCGCAAGTACGATACGGGGATTATCTTGAAGGTCCACCGCTAGGAACAGGTGCGGGTTTATTGCACACCGCATTATCATCTCAAACGTGTGTCAACAGGCTTGCAACGCATTGAGCGAACTGGCGGAGACAGCTGGCGCGTATGACAAGGACGGGATCGACATTCATTTTCTCAACCACCGCAGAACGGGTGTCAACATGAAGGCGAGCCGTCGTCTGTGCGACGCTATGGCTCTTGTACTAACCCTCCAAAGGATGCTGTGGCCGTTCGCCAACTATTTATGCAGGTGCGACCACATGGCCTGACGCCCATCGCCCACAAGCTCGATATCCTCGTCGGAGACTATTGAGAAACTAGAAAGGGCAACGCGAAGGAAGAAGAAAGGGGACGCGACTGTCCTCAACCGGATGAAACCTGTCAATTTTATCGTCATTACTGATGGTGTACCTAGTAAGCTTTTTATGTTCTCTTCAGCACGAGTACAAGTGCCAACACCTTTTTAGCTGACGAACCGTTGGACTCGATCGTTGCGCTGGCACGCAGGCTCGACCGTGGGAACTACCCTCTTGCTCAGGTGAGAGATCTCCTAAACGCGACTTGGAGGTGATCGAGACTGATTCGGTGTCTTGGCAGGTCGGTATCCAGTTTGTTCAAATAGGAGACGATAGAGATGCGACGGCGTTCCTAAAGCAGCTAGACGATGATCTGAGTGGTAGTTTTGGAGTACGCGTGAGTGGTCGTGTTCACGACGCGTGTTTCATGAACGCTGATCGTTCTGCGCTAGGATATTGTGGATACCACGCCCTACCTTGGGATTCATTTGACATCCGTGATGTTGCTTAAAATTCTGTTGGGTGGGATTAACCGCCGCGTGGATAGACGTGGCGGGGAGGCGGTGATGAACGTCTAGCTTTTGTGCTGTCGCAAAATTTGGATGTGCTTGGATTGTTCTGCTGGATTATTTATTGCATCATGTACTTTTCAATCTGCACCCCCTGAATCAATGACCCTCGGATTTATGTACCTATCTCACGAAGATACCAGGAAGTTGTCGCAAAACGATAAGTGAGCGTAGATGAGTGTTGAGACCTCAATAGTACAGCTCACTTCATCATTTACGCTGCGTCTTAGCAGTCGGGCGTGAAGGCAGATGCACACAAGAAAGGTGAAAACAACGCGAAATGCAATTTGGAGATCTGGACAGCAGGAAGCTTATATTTCACTCTTTCCATGGATAATCAAACTTGGGCTGGTCTCTGCGCCTCCAAAGTTTCCTCCTGAAACAGACTATGAGTGGTTGTCAACATGGACTGCGATGAAACACGAACTTCTTTTTAGTTGTCAGGTTCTCAGCAAATACCTCGACACAATGTTTGACTTTGAATTCTCGAATGAACCGAGGATCCCTTGTTGTGCATGAGGAGCAAGAAAACATATATGGGACACCAACTGAGCCTCACCAGAGTTCGCTAGCTATACCCAGATCCTTACAACACCGCATGAGAGCATTGCTTTTACACCCTTCAGCAGCGGTAGGAATCCCAGAGGGGTCGAAATACTCGTTTTCGCCTCTGGCTATGGCGACGAGGCTAGAAGACGCGTCATAAGTTGGCAGAACACCGTGCATGACAAGCTGCCGTACCGTCCTTGGCATACAAGTGCGTACTCCCTGCTCACTATCTTGGGACCTACGTTCGTCTCTGTCCTTGGGGCAAGCCCCCAGGCGCCAGGACCAAATGCCTTGTTCAGTATACGACGGTATTTGATTTCTGGAAGGTAGATAAGTCCGTCTTCGAAGGCAGTCAGTGAATGATATAGCAAATGAGAAAAGGGGAACATGCCAGGTTTGATCTCGATGTCCATCTCGTCAAGAGGGGCAAGGAGAATGTCAGCAATCTCCCTCGGGAATGCCTCTACGGATAAACCATAGTAGCTTTTCGACCAGTCGTTGGCGTCACTGTTACCTCCTGATACGAAATCACCAGGAAACGCGTTACGCGAGGGCGTTGATTCGATGGAAGGGACACTCTCCGAGGGTGTTTCGCTTTCAGGTACCTCGTTGACACCGTTTGCATCTGCTATTGCCTCAGAGACGTCGTCCCGGCTGATGCTCGTGCTGGATGGTGCTTTTGTTACACGGGAGCTGCTTGCTGCAGCGCGGGCGGGGTAGGTGCGCGTCGCTGTCGCATATGTACGCGACAGACGACCTGAAAGGAGACAAAGGCGTGCAAGAGACATTGAATAGCACCGCCACCGCGATGAACACGCCCATCTCTCGAACACAACGGCCGTCGTCGAGTCTCTCTCAGCATCGACCACCTTCGAGCGCGTCGTCGCTCAGACCGCATTCACGCATCTCCACCCGCTCAAGTTCACGGCTCTCTCGGCCAGCTACTCGGCAGTCCACGCGCCTGTTGCCGCTATGCCAGTCACTCGTTACTCAAGTCACCGCGCTATCGCCTGAGATCGACGACGAGAACTTTCACACTGCCGTGGATTTCGTGTCCAAGAATTTGGAACACGCGATCAGGGGTGGGGCGAGCGCAGACATGGCTGCGATGGACAGACTTTTCAAAGGGTAGTGGTCATTCTCCATGTCCTCTTTCTGTCGGTTGACGCGTCGCAAACATAGCCATATTCTCAAAGCCAGCATCAACTCTCATGACGCTCTCGCGGAGGCACTGCAGATATCTTATCGCAAAGTGAAGGAACAAGCCAAGGAGTTGACGGATCTCGACGAGCGGATCAAGGTGAGTGTGATATCCTGGATAGATGATGGTGTTGACGTCGTATATATGTAGCTGTCACGCCTCCCAGACCACCTCCAGTTCCTTGTACGTGTGTTCTCCCCGAATAATTCTCTCCTTATACCTCCAGGCAGACCTTGTTGGCATCTGCTCCTTGTCGCGCAACTCATACTTTTTCGGACGCATATAAAGATGCACGACCACCCGAACCTCCGGCGCCGATAACATGGAAAGAGATCCTCGCTGAGGAACCATTCGAAGGACAGCACTGGGAGGGAGTATATGGTTTGCCACTTGGTAGCACCGTCGAGGGATGGGAAACGCGGAGCGGTGGAAGCACGCCGTCTCTTTCACCCTGGGATGAAGACGGTTCGTTGGACAGCGAGGAGGCATCCTCGTTCGAAGACTTGCCTGCGCCTGTCACTGAACCGTCTGGAGAACCGAGCGCTCGCCACCCCGTTCAACGCCATCATGAAAATCCGCTCCAGTGGGTCGAACAACTCAAAGCAAACCAATACTGGAGAGAGGATTGGAAAATTGATGTGGATGTCTCGCGGCCATTCGACGTAGGCGACCCGTCAACACTTGGTATGCACTCTCGGTGTCCATTTTGTATTTCTAACCCTTGTTAGGTCCCGCGATGCACCGTCTTCTTGGAGAAAGAACAACGCTGGGTCTTGCCGGACCAGAGCGAGAGGTAGGCATAATATAATATGCTCATCAGATCACATGATGAATGTGTTTCGTACAGAAATATATTCACGAGCGTGAAGCCGTGCGCGAGGTTCTGACTTGTCTTCAAGGTCGGAAGAATATCATGATTTATACCACCCCGGATACATTTACTTCTGTGGTGAGTCTTTAGTGTTGTTGGTGAGGCCGACGTTGACCGATGATGCAAGCCCTCCCCTACAGCACCCCGTCTCCTGCACCTTACACTGACCGCTCAGTCATCGATCCTGGGTGCTTTTGCAGAGGCTACGACTACTGTATGTCATCTGCGAAAGTTTGTCTCTGCCATCTTCGATGGCGTGTCTGTCGTGCCCGAAATTTCGCCCAGCGGAACGATGCGCTTGCTCACCCACAAGATCCGCTCAAGGACAATAGAGGCCTTCGCAGATGCAGTGGATTCCCAAATCCGAACGTTCGATCGATGGTGCGCAGAAAAAGAAGAGGCCATTTGTGCCGCGCTAGCCGGGTGCGGTGATCCGCTCGTCGTCAGCCTTCTCGGCCTGGAGAAGGAGGTCAGAGATACGTTCACAGGTACCTTTGATGTCGTATTGAACATCTTGCACCGACTCGTCGGATATATCTGCCAGTCTCGGGATAGACTCGACCAAGCTGTTTGGAACTTGCCCCACATGCCCACCCACATTCCATCGGCGATCGTTTCTGCCCTTCTCCTGGACCTTTTACTACAGGCGGTGGAAGAAGAATGGTCAATGGGCAACGTCTCAACCTCCGATTCTCTTGCAACTGTCTTTGCGAAGACATTAGAACCGATCTGGAACATGATTGGAAAATGGCTGAAAGATGGGATGCCTGTCCGGAAGGTCTGGGATTACCTTGACGATATCCAAGCGCTCGACGAGGAATTCTTTATCGAAGACAACGAACTACCGCTGACTGACCCAGATCTTTGGGCAGATGGCTATGTCCTTCGGAGCCCTGTGGTCCTGGAGGAGGGGAGAAGGAAACAGCTCTCCGTCCCGGCATTCTTAGAACCTGTGGTCGATCGGATCTTGGGAGCGGGAAAAGCTGTCGGGCTGCTTCGAACGATGGGTATCTATTTCTTTTCTGATAGCCCGACTGGGGAACGGCCACTTGATTGGAGGTCTTTTTCGCAGCTATTCGACGCTAGTCCGGCAAGCCTGAGGGATTCAGAATCGCTGTCACATCTGATATTGGAGGAACTCTCCGCGTATTGCCTTGCTACGGGTCTACGATTTTCGCATGTCCTCGTCGATGAATGCGAGCTGCCACGACACCTGGCAGCCATTGAAGGGCTATACTTGATGACAAGAGGAGACGTGGTCAGTAACTTCACCGATGTCCTATTCGCCAAGGTATGATCATGGCTTGTCTACCATCTTGCGTCTCATATAATGCCATTTAGATGGACAGTCAACAAGCATGGACCGACTTTCATTTCCTGAATAGCGCCTTTCGAGATGTTGTCGAGTCCGCTCACTCAAACTGGATCGATGCCTCCCTCGTTCGACTCTCCTATAAGGGTAATAGAGCTTCTACGGTCTCTAATACCATCAAGGCAATCGATGGGCTGCTCATCGAATACGCTGTGCCGTTCCCCCTGACTTATGTCTTCACCCCCGGCGCGTTACAAAGCTATCGCTCCCTCTTCGTCTTTCTACTTCAAGTGAGAAGAGCGAAATGTGTTTTAGAGAGGATTTTGTTACGCGGTGCGGTGACGAACGTTGGTCTGAGGTCCGAGCTCAAGGTATTTTATGCGATGCGAGGGAAACTCTCGTGGTTCATCAAGTGAGCAACGCATCTCTGATAGCGGAGTTATGCTGTACTGATCATAAAACGCAGTGCCCTGTTCAATTTTCTCACCACGAACGTATGTTTTTTCGTTCCGCGAAGCTGGGTATCTGACTAGCGTCCCTTGGACAGGTCATCCACGTTCAAGTGCTCAAGTTTAAATCTGCTTTCACAGAAGCTAAATCCCTCGATGAGATGATCAAACTACACAACGACCAGTAAGTTATTCCCTGGAATTTTCCTCTCCATATTGCGCACATATTGCCTAGCCTCGAAACACTACTGGCCAAATGCTTCCTTGACTCTACCGTAGGTTTCATCTTACCACTTCCTCCACCCTTCGCTTACAACTTTTGTCTTTTCTGACTAGACGTCCTCCCTGTTGAAAGCGATATTGAGCATCTTAGACATGTGCATCCACTTTCGGGCGTTCTTCACCACCTTTGCGGGGGATACGACGCACGACATCTCCCGCCTCTCCATCAGCATGCGACGCCACCGGAGTCGTCGTCAACGTCGCCAACGGAAGGACGTCATCGGCTTTTCCGTACCCAACCTCAGTGACACAGATGACCCAGACTCGGACTCGGACGGCGACGCTGGCCCATCTGAGAGGAGCGAACTCGAGCCGTCGTTTTCTGCAGAGCCGTCCTTCACCGAAGAGGGGTTTTCGACACAGATGGAAACGTGGTCAGGAGAGCTGGATGGGTTGGTGAGGTATGTAAGACGTGGGGCGGAGAGTTTGGCGAGGGGGTCGTCGGAGGCTGCTTCTGCGTTTGGCGTGTTGGCGTTTACGCTCGAGGACTGGGACTCGTGATGTCAGTTTTGATCATGACAGTGCTATGTTGACCGATTTCGTGCCTTCACCGTGCTCAGATCACCCTACTATCCTTGCAAAAAATTTATTGGAGGATTGGAATCCGTGGTGTTGATTGTGATTATGACTCTGGCTTATCGAACCAAGGAATGTCCCTATTCTGGAGTGCTTGCTTTGGAAAGCACCGAAAAATGCCCTCTGACACATTGACTACGCGGACCCGACTTCCTCGATGTCTCAGGCTCCTATCCTCTCGTTCTGCTCGTCAACTTGAACACTCCCTACATTTTCTGTGGCGTCGTTCTGCGGGCAATCTACGAAGAGAATTGGCCTTCCGACTCCCCCGCGACCGGATGACAAGCCAAACCCAGTATCGATCCCGCTTCCGCACCTGCCTTCAACATCATGGGCATACAACTCCCGTATGCTGATGATGAATCGAGGGGTCAGAACGTACATAGGCACGTATCGCACGATATATATCAAGATACTCGTGAACTGTTGCTCGGTCGGAATTTTCCCCAAGTTGTTCAAGAAACCGACCAGGACAAGCAGGAAGATGCTGTTGCGCCATGAGCAGCTATCAGGTAGAATCAAGCATGGGGGGGACGTACGCCAAAAAGTAAAGCACACCCTGCTTGACGAGCAAATTGATGTACTGGTTGAGCTGCCCACTGTTTCGTGACGTGGTACATTTGCCAAGATTGCCTCACGAACTGGACTATCACGAACATGCACAACACGGTCGCGAACGTCATCTGTAAACTATCCGTGACTTCGCGCCAGATGACCGTGATGTGCTGAATCAGGCAGGATGAGTATCCCAATATTATGATGGTCTCCCCTGATCGTGGGTGAGTCTGATGTGTGTCGGCTGAAGAAACGGTCTACATACAACGTTCATAATTTGGGTCACTGTAGGCGGCAGAGGCGACTGCTAAAGATACGATTTCAACGAAGAGCAAGGCAAGAAGCATACCGAGGACGAGACGCGATCGGCTGTACATTGCCCATACACGCAGGATCATCGCCACCTCCGTCACCGAATTTACTTGCAGATTTGATCTACCAATACTCACGATCAGCTGCCCCAAGGAACAAAATGTATCCCCATTACTCGACATTGGTCAATATTTCACCTTGGAGTGCTCGTAAATGACGTTGAAGGAAGACGTTAGAGTGAATGCTCACAGCTGTTCAGTAGACACACAGCAATCTTGTCTTCAAAGCAGAAAACGATGGGCAGAGTATACGCACGTCTGCGATGACCCCCACATCTGTGTCAACCTATGAATTGATCTTTGATTTCTGAGCAGACGTACCTTTGCTACTGGCACGAAGCTACTTCCGACTTTGACTGCGGTCCAAAACTGATCAAGTCCATATATATTTACGTCACAAACTTACTGAAGACACTGGTCCTGGAACCCCGACGTCAATATTGGATAGAGGTACTACAACAGCCATTCGCTCACGCCAACTTTGACAGGCCACAATACCGGACCTGTAAAGGTGTTACCAGAGGACGTCGTCGTGCGTTAAGATCCTGGTGCGCACCATGATGAGCAGTGTCGAAACCCGGGTCCATGGCTTGCTCTGCGCCACTATCAAGAATGTATCTACGTAGGGAACGGCTGTGTGCTGACCCAGACATATTCTACCTTGATGGATATCCATCAGCAAAATCCATGTTTGACAGCATCTACCACAGGCCATACCTTTTTAGAAAGGAGAACTGGCGACGCCTAAGTTCGCCTCATGCTGGGAAAAACGTACGACTTACAGTAATCATACCCGACAGCGGTGAGCACTGCGACTGTGAAGTGTCGGCGAGCGTGTTTACTGAAAGGAAGGATAAGCATACGAGCTGCGTAGTCATTTTGTTGGATGGCCGCGAGAAACTGGACGATACCAGAGGACATGATCACGACTGAAAGACAGTCAGAAGCACGGTCGATGAGAAGCAGATGAAATGTGTTTCCGGCTCACATCGATACTAGCAAAATTCACTTTGTGATGACGACGGAACCGCATGGTAGATATGATGGCGTGGCGGCGGCAGGAAACGCCACCGCATGCAGCGCTGAACCAAAGCAAATAAGGTGAGAATGTAGCCTCGAATAGTGAACCAAGTTCTAGACCTGGAACGGACGGCGCCCAGGATCCAGACCATCGTCATAGCCAATGCGCAGTTACTGGCCTCAAGTGAGGTTAGTCCTCACCTCAAGCTTCAAGTCATGCGAATTTGTTGGCAATCAAGAAGCATTCCTTCATCAGTGGCGGCAGGTGGTACCATTCCAAAACAGCGACCAGTACGGCAAGTTTACTCCTGTTCGAATCAAGGTTGCTGTGTGTCCCTCATCTCTGCCAGTGCTGTCCTTTTGTAATGCTTGAGTTTGCACTTTATTTTTTGAGTTGTTTAGACCTGACTCGGATGTGACTCAGAGTGACGTGACCGGTAATGGGAGAGGTACTCACCGGCGAGACGCCGTTCGAACATTGTTGGACGAACCTTGCCTGCTCCGCCGAGGACATGGCGTCAAGTACTGGGGCCACATTCGCATCCAACGCATCAAAGATTGCCTCGTTGTCCGATCACTATACATATGATTTTTTCTACAGGTTGAGTGGAGACGGTTGTGGGTAATCGGAACTCTTATCAACAACCGTCCCTACTCACGGCCATGAGGGTAAGATGAAAACAGGACCCTTACAATCTACAGCTAATTGAGGAAGCTAGCCTGAGGTACTCACCTAAGCAGCGGCGAGAAGTGTCAGAACCCGAACCGGTTTACATCTCATGAGCAAGACCAAGAGTACTTCATGAAAAACATGCTTGGCCACGAAATTGCCACACCAATCGATGGTCCCACCTACCTGGAGCGCCCTGAGAGTGATGGTGACTCGCACTGCGACTCGGCTATGACCGCGCTAAAGAAAGTGAATCGCTTGGTTGGCTTACATAAACTACTCGCTGCATGATTCCGAAATTGACCCGGACTCTTTGGAGGGACAAATTGTGGACACAGCGTCTCATCCGACCGCGTCGACCACGCTGTTTTTCAACGCATGTCTCTGAAGAGGAGCTCTTTGGAAGTTACAGCGTGATCCTCCCCGAGGAGCCTTTTGTATGGGGCGTGTCCCACATCACACCACGTGCTGTCCCATCTAGTATTCGACGACCGTCATATGCAGGAACACGTCCCCCAGAAGACAAGACAACTAGTTCATCCACTAACGAGCCACAGGAACTTTGCGAAGGTGATGGCCGAATCCAACTTGGAAGTGAGGAAGAGACCAAAGTTCGGGCATCTTCCAAGTTGGCTCGCGAGGTCCGCCAGTTTGCGGGCTCCCTTGTTCGAGTACGTGCCATCCATAGTTTATTTGAAGTTCACAGTTCTTATAACTTTGTGCCTCATATCACTTCTTAGCCTGGGGTGACCACGAATTCGATCGATGCTGCAATTCATGACTTTATCATCGCCCGTGGTGCTTATCCATCTCCCTTACTTTATTCTGGGTTCCCTCGGTCGTGTTGCACTAGTATTAATAATGTCGTATCGCACGGCATACCCGACGAGTGGGTATGATTGATTTTATGAGGAATTTGACGCTCACTAGGATTATAGTCGGCCACTCGAAGACGGGGATATAATCAACATAGACATCACCGTCTATTTGGACGGATATCATGGAGATACCTCGCAAACGTTTCTAGTCAGTGATGTCGTGCGTACGCAGCCCGTTTGATTGCTTGGCGGCTGCACACAATTGCTTCACAGGATCAGCCAGGGCGTGACCTGGTCTCAATGACCAATGCTGCCCTCGCAGTTGGGATCAGGGCTTGCGGACCTGAGCGCCCGTTCAATGGTATTGGCCAAGCGATCCACGAACTGCTACGCAACACTCCTTATTCGGTGTGCAGTGCATTCTCGGGCCATGGCATTGGAAGAGTATTCCATCGACCTCCTTGGATATATCATACACGTACTTCTTCATTCCTGACCTCCACTCGATGTTTTGACCTTCCTGTTGATAGTGAATGAAGAGCCGGGGAGAATGCTTCCCGGACATTGCTTTACGATCGAGGTATGGATATTGGATTGATATTGTCTCACTCTTGTTTAATCTACTATCGTCAAACAAACAACTCCAGCCTTGTATTGTCCAGGGATCTAACCCGCAAGTGTGGATATTTCCGGACGGATGGACGGCTTCGACTGAGGCAAGTGACACTCGTTTTCGCACTTCGTGGAAACGCTGACGAGGTATGATAGAATTGTGCTCGTAGCGCACAAGCCGAGCACATGGTGCTGATAACAGAGACTGGCGCAGAGGTTCTAACATTGTGACATTGGCAAGTTTCTGTATCTCTTACTGCTAAGCGTTAGTGGCCAGCAACTCCTCGTGATAGCCACAAATTACGATGTACAGTTGATCCAAGCAGCATCACTCAATATATTTTACTATTACTTGATGAGGAAAACTTTCGCTGATCTGAGTCGCGGTATCGCTGGTCTGAGTTTCAACGACCTTCAGATAACACTCGTTCAGAAACTGATTACGATTATCCTGCATATCTCGTATGCGCTGTCATACACTGCGTTGTTTCGACAACTTGGCGCCTACTACCAGAGTAAAGTAGAAAAATAAAGGGAAAACATGGATTCGGAACCTACTGCGTGGCAAAATCGAAAAAAGAGCAAAAAGGGAAATAAATGGTCAAAGGGAAGGCTGACGACTACAAGCCTGAAAGAGAGGCGTTCACCAATAACCAAGAGTAGTGCCTTCAAATCCGATTTCAAGCCATCTTTCTACACCGTCAACCTGCTGACTGTGCGGCTCATTAAGACCCTGGAAGCCGATCTTATGGTACACCTTGCGTGCAGGCATCAGTTCCTCAGAGTTGCCTACAAATAAGACGACTTGTTTCTTCTTCTGAAGGACACTGCAGCACAATCAGAATGTCTCGAAAAATGCGCAGACTCGTTGGACACTCACTCTTGACAGACACGATGCAAGAGACGTGCAGCACAACCATTGCCTCTCCACTCCTCCGCCGTCATGACCTTGGTGACAGCCGTCACATTGTCCGACTCCCTGGTAGTGGCGATCAGACACGCGATCTCCGGAGCTTGTTCTGCTGTTTGCATCATATGCACCCAAACCTGCTGGTTATTGATCAGCAGGTTAGCCTCCAACTCTGCTCCCGCATCGTCGAGTACAAAAGGTGGCTGTTGACATAAAAGTGTTACGATGGTCCGTTATACAAGAAATTACTGGATGAAGACTCACTGAGGTCTCGGAGAATTTCTTGCACAGGACCTTGATCCTGTCTAAATCGGACATGTCTGCACGACGAAGCGCAATGCCGACATCCTTGGACCCTGGAAGAATGGACATGGTAGACGGGGACTCCTTCTTGAGCGTCTTTGCAGTGCAAAATGTAAAGGTTGCATCGTAGTATACGGCATCGTGAGCCCGAATACCATGATGCTGGGGTACGTGGCTCTGGAAGATCTCGGCGAACGTCTCGGTCACCTTGGCTATCGAGAAGACGGAGAACACCCTCTGGGGAGGGACCTCTTCCAAGAGACACAAGACGAGGGGTAAGAGGT
>JBBPUM010000947.1:0-11724 GCA_038094695.1 Chiua aff. virens | reverse complement strand
CCGTGTGCCAAGATGGCATTTTGAGAGATGTCCAAACCTTGTCCGATCATATGCTCGAGCATACCCATCCCATCCTCTGCAAGAGGTGCGGGACACGATATCAGACAGAGGAGGAGCGCAATCTTCACTTTGCCACGTCAGACAACCATCCTGTCTGTCTCGCTTGCAATCTCGGCTTCGAGCATGATGAAGTATTACGTGCAGTGAGTCTCACATTTCGGGGTTAAACAGGTCCACGGTTGCTCATGCCTCTGCCCCATTAGCACATAGATTCAGTTCACGATGCTTCTCCGGACTCAAGCGCGAGCCCAAAGCCGACCTCTGACCGATTTTCCGCGGAACTTGGCGTGGAATACCCAGCTCCGAAACACCACCGCGTCTTTGAGTGCGACGTTTGCCACGAGGCTTGCCTGTCCCAGACGGAACTTGACGTTCATGTCGTTACAGTTCACTCATGCCCTATTTGCCACGATGGTATTTATATGGACACGAGAGAACTTGAGGAACATCTGGAACAGCATCGGTCCCGGTACGCGTGTCACTCATGCGGTCTAGCTTACGCCGAGGAAGATCAGCTCATTGAACATTACAATGGTTCCTCGAGCGAGATCCATCCTCACTGCGAAAAATGCCACCTTGGATTTAAGAATAACGAAACATACGCCGTGGTAGGTGACCGGCCTCAATTAGGTTCGAGCAAAATACTGACTCAGGGTTCATAGCACGTCGCGGAAGTCCATCCACGTGTAGCCTGCGATGTCTGTGACGGTGAATTTTTTGATCAGGAAGAACTCGTTGGTCATTATTTGAATTCACGAAAACATCCCAAGTGCGAGAAATGTGGTGTCGGATTCAAGGATCGATTTGATTATATAGGTGTAAGTGATAAAAACACGATGAAAGTCTCCTCTTGACCTCGGATTGCGCAGCATGGCGCTTCCGCACATCCCGAGTGTCATTGTTATCACTGTCAATGGCACTTTGACAACCCAGACGTTTTACAGAATCATATCAATCACTTCTTTAATCATCCAAAATGCCAAGATTGCGATATTAGATTTGCTGACGCGGATACGTACCAAAATGTGAGATCGAGATCTCGTATGCATGGCTTTGTTCTAACCCTACTTCTTCCTTGAAGCATCTTTTCAGTACCCATCGTCCAAGCTTTGGTGACCAGGGACGTCCTGATGCTTCTGAGGCTGTACCTGCTCGAGAGACTTTCGACCCTGTCTGGGGCTTCGAGGGCCTTGCAAACCTTCCGCACGCGTCTTACATACCCTTACCCCCTAGCATCAGTGGTTACTCCAGTCCTACTTCCCAGAGAGTAACTCCTGAGTTCGGCGGCTCGATGGGGTCGCATTCACGGAGTTCCACCCTTTCTGTCGAACAGCGTTCTCCTACCGATGATCAGCCGTGGAACGTGACGGTCCAATCACCATCTCCAGACCATGGCAAAGAAGACCTCAAGGCTTCTCCCGAGTTCAATCATTCTCCCTTGTCGACAGTTCCGGTGGTCGGGACACCTCTCATATCCAGCGTAACGACGATCCGATCTGTTGACGACCACAGCCCCTTCAGTCCACGGCCTGAGCAACCTCCATTGTTCTCGCTCTCTCAGGGGATCAACGATACCGCCGTGACTCCAGCGGAGCATGAGGACGCGCACAGCGACTCTAGTAGTTCCTTTACGCGATCCCCACCGTTGATCTCGCCTATTGTCAAATTGCCCGACCCAGGCGCTGTATCCCCGACATCGACATCAAGTTGGACGATGACAAGTGACACGGATTCTCGACAATCTGCGCCTCGTCCTCATTCTACATTGGTCAACGGAATCAACGGCAACAGCACGTTTTCTGTACCACAGACTGCGTCGTCGTCTGAACATACCCATTCCATCCCTCAACTGAGCTTGTTGGTTCCAAGCACGATACAGACTGGGAGTGCAAGGTTGGTGGTTTGAATACCCTTTGGCGTACAGAATGCCTTATTAATGCTGTATATTAGTAACTCGGGATATCCCAGTTCCATCTCTCCTGAGTCAGCGGGCATTAGCGTCTCCGCAAGCATGACACCAGTGACACCAGAGTTTCTCCGCGAGGCCCGGGCATACCTGTCGCTCACACACGGCGAGCAAGAACCATCCTCCCCACCCGACCTTCATAGCCCTGATGCTGCAGAGTCGCCCGTGTTATCTGCCACAGGACTCGCCATGGGACGTCGTCGTGAGGTGCGGTTTGAAGAAAACATCATGACGGAGACTGCGTGGGACAGGCACTCCGAGTCGAGTGATTCGTCCCTCGACCCCCCAGTCGTACTTCCCCGACCGGGTTCTGGGATTTTAAGAATGAATGGTATGTCTTACTCCTGCTTCCATCTTTAACGTTGTTTTTACGCATGTTCCTCGCTTCTTACGGCATAATGGCATATGACATAGGCATCAGTAAACTACCACGTTTTTCGGCTCTTAGGCGTCCCACGCGAAAGTGGTCCAATGGCCAGGCCAATCACATCTCTCATGCGCACAGCAGACGATCGAACGGAGGGACACCTTCGCCATCGTACCACTGCCGGTCCTGCTATAGAGATCACTGCGACGAACCGACGACGACTACATGTGGCCATTTGTTTTGTTACGAGTACGTATTGTGATCTCTTCCCCGACGCCCGAGTTTTTAACGTGGATGTAGATGCATTTCTACGGCGATCATGAAAGATCCGCATTGTCCCGTTTGCGCGGCGCCGACCCTACTGTATTGTTTGTTCCGCATCGATACCTTGGCTTGAATATGGGGTACAATAACTCGTCGCGAGTCTCGACGAGTCAAGTGTTGGGGCATCTTGGTTGTGCTATTTATTCGTTTCCGATGGCTTGGATATCTATGAATTGAATTCGTACTCACCTAGTAGGTGAGCCGTTGGAAGTAGCACCGAGCATCTTGTTCTTTTCATTTCGCGTGCAATTGCAGTCGCCCAAGATGACATTGATCGTGCTTGTCGTGCCCTCAAAACGACAATGCTATGGGTGGTTGGATCGAAGGAAAGGTGATAAGGGGAAAAAACACGTCTAGGATCCGAATGCCGCGCTACGTACATACCTGATCTGATCCAATAGGGTGGATCATCGAGATTGAATATCTCGGATATCTCATTCAAGAACCCGTTCTATTGTCCAACGACCTACAACCCTTAAGCTTGCATTTCGATGACGCACCTGAAGTTTTTCATAGGCCAAAAAATTGTGTTGATTTCTAACTCGAGCCTCGTTCCACTACGCAAAAGGAGGTGTGTGACGCATAGGACGAGCGAGTATTGACAACTTCCCGTGACAAGTGTTTCAGTGACAGAATGATTGTAAGAAGACAATGTCACAATTTCATGACGTGTCTGAGGCCTCTGGGCCTTCTTGAATGTAGTTTTCCATCATGATAGCATGATGACTAGCGATGATATCCAAAGTCAGTATACAACCTCAACAAGGCTACATACTGATTCAGCTCATCATGATCTTCTTATGAGGCAAATACAGAATTTGTGGAACCAGATATCATCACTGACACCCCTGGCGCGATTGGCTAAGTCCTCGTAACATAGCTTGTACATAGCTACAAACATATTCCGCCTAGGTCATTCAGTATTTCATCTTAACATAGTGTACTACATATCAAAAATAAATACCGTGAAATGTTCTTATGAAATAGTAAGCAATAGATTTAAAATATGTACCTTAAAATATGTATTGGTGCCTCTGTTTACATCACATTTTTAACCATACATACTATGAAAAATATATAAGAAACTATTACAATACATATTTTGAATTATGTTAATGGATGCTGGCCAATCAGAGTGAAGCATTCCGGGTATGTTCAGCTTACATACTCCATATTTTAAATATTTTAATAACATATTTTCTATTGTCTCCAAATTAGCCTTATTGTGACTAAATTTAGACATAATATTTTACCTAAGTCCCACGCCTAAGTCCTACAGGCAAAACTAACAACATTTTATTAGTTTGTTGTTAATTATGCTTCGACCACATTAGTGGTTACCTAGGCGGAATATGTTTGTAAGTATGTATAGCAAATGTTTCAAGGACTTATCCAATTGTGCCAGGGGTGTGACATGTATCATGATGTCGCAAGGTTCCGAAGTCGACTCGTGATCATGATGGCTCGGAGATTCCCGAACCGTGTGAAAATGTTCTGTAGAGATGCTGGCACTCGAACTTGCTGGTGCCAGAAGGTACATACCACGCTAGCTCGCGGCGACTACAATGCCCTCCTGTCCCCAGTGTCCAGGTCGCTTCTTCGCAAACAATCATGCACTACAACAGGTCAGTTTAAGATTGTAAGGATCGCCCTTCGTGGGTGCTCATCTGACTGTCTACCCAACCAGCACAGAGAGTCCGGCAGGCATGCTAACTGCTACGAATGCGATTATTGCAGCCGTACATTTACTACGGACTCTGGACGCCTGTCTCATCAAGAGGCTGTGCATAAGTTTGCATGTCACTACTGTGATCGGGATTTCAACTCTAAGCAAGCCCTACAACGACACGAACGTGACAAACATCCTGTGTATGAGTGCAACTACTGCGACCGGGATTTCAACTCTGAGAAAGCTTTACAACAACACGAACGTGACAAACATCCTGTGTACGAGTGCAATTACTGCGACCGGGATTTCGACTCTGAGCAAGCTCTACAACAACACGAACGTGACAAACATCCTGTGTACGAGTGCAACTACTGTGACCGGGATTTCAATTCTGAGCAAGCTCTGCAACGGCACAAGCGTGACAAGCATCCCCCCACGTACAACTCCAAGTATCGCAACCGCACGTTCGCTACGGACACGGGTCGCGTGGCCCATCAAGAGGCTGTACACTTTGAATGCCACTATTGCATCCAGAAATTCGATTCTGAGGTCACTCGAAAACAACATGAGCGTGCTAGGCATGCGTTCGAATGCAAATATTGCGATCGTTACTTCTGGACCGAAGACGCTCTGCAGAAACACGAAGGCGTTGATCACCCCACTCATCATTACTGCTCCGTCAAGTCTGGGTTCAGTTCCGTGCAGGAGTGCTTGCAGCACGAAGCGTCCACGCACAACGTCAGATACGAAGTCCGCTCTGAGGTCTATACCCGGGTAGACTTGCTGTGGTCGCACGAGGAATGCAGCCATATTAGTTGCCGCCATTGTGCAGACAAATTTGGTACCCGATCCTCCGAGGATGCACGCGAGCAATCTTGTGCACATAACCCGGCCACTGAGGTCGAGCACTCTAAAACGCCATCCGGTCATCCTACTTCGAAGTCTAGTTCCTTGTCGTCAAGTGAACAAAAGATTATGGATCAGGGGTCGTCAGCTCTTGTTACCCCACCTATAGGATTATCCACATCTTCACATTCTTTGTCAGATTCGACCTCAGAGGAGGCTGGGATGCTCCGTTCGATAGGTGGAATTTCTTCTTCGGATGCAGTTGGCGACAGGGCTACGGTCGAAGAGTCCTGCGCCCGCGTACATTCACATGAACCGACCACCTGCTTTGAACGCAAACGGCCTTCTTCAAATACAGACGTGTCCGTAGCAGACGACGTGGATAATACCGTTTCTGACGATGACCACCAGGAGGGTCATCTTGCAGATTCTCGAGTGCAGGCACACGTGGTCGGTGCCACTATCAATGACGATACCCAGCCCTCGCCCCCTGTTTCCATCGTTTCCGCAGATTCCCCGCTCTCCGACAACAGGTAATGTGTCTGTCTCAATATCGCATTTATCGCCCAACTAACATGATGCAGTCGGACGACATCGACACTCGGTCGGGTTGGTTTCGGCCGATGGTATACCCGATTATATTCAGGAGAACCCGGCGGTGTTAGTCGCCACGAGCGCGGGTCCGCCTTCCCCGGGCCAAACCCCGTTGCGGCTCTCGTCGACGTCGTTGCCCGAGCTACTGGATATGGTAGAGCGGATCCGGCAGGTACAAGCTCAGTCTCAAGAACAGCTGATGAACATGGGGAGTGCACTGCGTCCGACGCATCCGCTGCACTGCCGAATTCGTCTCGAGGACCCTTGCGAGGTGATGGGGACGATCTGTGGGCATGTGTTTTGTGAACGGTGTGTGACGTGGTATCAAACGTGGTCAAGTTGATGATGTTTTTTCGTAGATGTACCACACAGGCCGACGTCGCCAAGTCAGAAATTCTGCTGTGCGCAATAGCGCAGCACTGCTCTATTGCCTCTTCAAGCTGCATTTGTCGGCCTGAGTTCGACGCTGAATATTTACGTGCCTTCTGAATACAACATCAAGAATCGTCTGGCATATCTTAAAATGCTTTGTTTTTCGTTTGCATGGGCTCGCACTGTACAAATAAACTCACGAAACATTTATGCTGTATCTTGCTTGTAACTCTTTTTACATCACTATCGCGCAGCATGGCACTTCGATAGTCCAAATGTTTTGCAGAGTCACACCTGAGAACGTGTTCTATCGTTAGAGAATTCACAACACTCAGGCTTACATTTTGACGACGCACCTGATGTTTTTATCCATCTAGGGGCCAAAAGTTTGTGTTGATTTTTAACTCAAGCTTCGTTCCACTAGCACTCAAAAAGAGGTATGTGACGCATAGAACAAGCGAATATTGACAACTTGCTCTGAAAAATGCTTCAGCCGCGGACAAAATAATTGGAAGAGGGACGATGTCACAGTTTTGTGACCGCCGCTTCTCCATATTCAAAGTCAGTGGGAAACTTACATAAACAAGATTACGTATTGAGTCGGTCTCGACTCTCGAGATCCATATCACACAGTTCTGAATCTTTTGATGCTACGCAGTACCAAGTTGACTCATGACCACCGTAAAAGTTCTGGTGCAGTATTACCACACGTTTATGCCGGGAAAAAAAAAGCAATGGAAGTGCAACTGTGGGTATCACACAGAAGAGGGTCCTCCGAAGATCACAGCGTGGAACTCACTGCTTCTTCTAAAAACACGTGGGTTACATGCACGACAAGCCCGATCGCTCTCTTGTATCCTTCCTACGACTAGGTCTCCAGATTCAGCCTAGTGAAATCCCGTATCACCTGTACCACATCAGCCCGCATTGATGTCAATGCTCGTTTGCCCCCTTTGCCCCGATCGCCTCTTCAAGAATGACCTGGCACTGCAACAGGTCAATACAACCTTCTGATTGCTCATAATTGATACTTATCAGACCATTGACTCAACTAGCACAGAGCGAGTAGCAAGCATGAGCCTGTCCTCTGTCCACATTGCAATCAAGGGCTGACGTCGCAGCACGCGCTCCAGCAGCACATCAATTGGAAGCATGGCCGCAACTCCACATCCATGATGGGCCCGGGTCGCCTACCCCATCAAGGTGCGAAGTCCAAATGCGCGTATTGTGATCAAGTGTTCGAGACCAAAAAGGCTCGGAAGGCACACCAAAAGACACACCAAGTCGCTTGTCGCCACTGCAGTCGCAAGTTCGAGTCCGAGGCGGGGCGTTCACAGCATGAAGCTTTACACACTTTCAAGTGTGCGTTTTGCCATCTGGTCTTTGTCACGGCAGATGTACGGCGGTTGCACGAGCAATACCACCTTAACAAATGCCGCTATTGCACGAATGGGTTTGCTACCCAATACTCAAAGAATGCACATGAACAATCTTGTGCGTACAACCCGGCCACCATAGTCAAGTGCCCCATAATACCCCCTGATCGTTCCACTTCAAAGTCCAGTTCACCGTCGTTAAATGAACACAAGATGATAGAAACCGACGGAGTATCATCGACTGCCGCTGTCATTCCGCATATAGACGATATGTCCAAGTCACCTGCGTCCTCTTCTTTGTCAAATTTGACCTTGGGTGAAGAAGAAGTGTTCCATCTGACGGACAAAATTGCCTCTGATGCAGTTGGCCATGAGGCTATGATCGAGGAATCCTCTACCTGCTTAGGTTCGCATGAACCAATGTCCTGCTTTGCAAGTGAACTCACTTCTTCACTGAATACAGACATATCCATACTAGACAACGACGTGGATAATCCCGTTTGCGATGGTGACCGCCACCAGGGTCATCTTGCAGACTCCCGAAACGCCGTATACAGATGCACAGCCTGCCTCGACTTTTTTTCTGAAGAGGCTTATCGGGATCATATTTGTACTTATCGCACAGCGACGTTTAAGCCTCACTGCCCAGTTTGCTACAGCCAGTTCGAGGACCAGTTTCTACTCCAGCGCCATCTCGAAGGTTCAGAGGCATTCTCGTGTCCGCTTTGCCAGACTCGGTGCTGCTCAGAAGAAATGAAGCGGGATCATTTACTGAGTCATCCGACGTGCCACAAGTGTGGCGAATCCTTCGCTGATAATCTTGCCCTCTGTGGGGTGAGTTTTCCCGGTCTCACTTTCCTCCGTTGATGCGCACGATTAACGAACATATCAGCATGTGGAATCTGACCACCCTGTCATAGTCTGTTGGGATTGTAGTGGCGTCGTTGTTGAAGGAGACGATCTTGAGTTGCACTATGTGGAGTCCCCTGCACACCTATCGTGCGTGATATGCGGCATGGGCATAAGAAATTCGGACGCTATGGATGAGGTTGGTGTGATTGCCATATCGTCGGGATGACTTATCCCTGAAATTTCTCCGTAGCATGTCAGGCACCAGCACTCCTCGGTTGTACCAACCCCAACCCATCCAGGTGGCAACGCAAATGTCAGTCGGATAGTATCCGCTTAACGCCGTGCTAATCCATTTTGTAACCTCAGGTGAGCTCCAATGAAGAACCTCTATCGGAGGATAAATCCCCTAGGGAGGTCCAGAATGTTGCAGGACTGTCATCAGACCAGCCTGGTTCTGTGCTACTGCTACCTGTTATGGAACCCATCGCTTTACTTGGTCGGTCTTGTGAGGGGACTCGCGACTGCCCATCGGAGACGGAATCCACTCTTTTCTCGTCGCCTCATTTAGCTATGCCAACCCAGGTTGAGCACACTGGCCCAGGTGAGCCTGCAGGAGATTCCTGCATCACAAATAGAGAGGAATCTCTGGACAGAATGGACGTGGATGCACGCCACTATCCCTCCCCCTCACCGACACCCTCTGAACATGGTAGTAGTCATGTGCAGGCACATCCCACTGGTGTCGTTGCAACCAATAACGATACCCGGGCTTCATCCCCTGTTTTAACTGTTTCTGCGGATTCGTCGTTCTCCGATACCGGGTAATGTGTTTGTTTCAATACCGTATTTATTCGGACCGACTGACATAGTGATATAGTCGGATGACCTCCAGCCACTCGGTCGTGCCCGTTTCGGCCAATGGGATGCCCGAGGACATTCCAGAGAGGCAGGCCGTATTAGTCGCCACGAGTGCGGACTCGCCATCATCTGGCCGAACTCCGTTGGGGCTCCCATCGACGTCGACGCTTGAGTCACTGGATGTGACGGAGTGGGTACAAACTCGGTCCGAAGAACAGTCAACGAGTATGAGGAGTGCGCCACGTCCAACGTATCGGCTACATTGTCGAATTTGTCTTAAGGATCCTTGCGAGGAGATGATGGCGACGATTTGTGGGCATGTGTTTTGTAAACGGTGTGTGATGTGGTGGCAGGCGTGGTCAAGTTGATGATGTTTTTTCGTAGATGTATCACACAGGCCATCGTTGCCAAGTCAGAATGCCCCGTATGCAAGAGCGCGATACTGCTCTATTGCCTCTTCAAGCTAGATTTGTTGGTCTGAGTCTGACACTAAACATTTACATGCCTTCTAGGCACGACATCAAGAATAATCTGGTGTATCTTAAATGCTTTGTTTTCATTTCCGTGGACTCGCACTGTGCAAATAAACTCACGACTTATCCATGCTATATCTTGTTTGTAATTCTTATCACGCAGCATGACACTTCTGCATATCCCGAGTGTCATTTTTATCGTTATCGATGGCACTTTGACAACCTGCATGTTTTACAGAATCATATCAACTATGTCTTTAATCATCCAAAATGCCGAGATTACGATATTAGGTTTGCTGATACGGATACGGACCAATATGTGAGATCGAGATCTCGATATCCACGGTTTTATTCTAACTCGACACTGAATATTTACGTGCCTGCTGGACGCAACACCAAGAATCATCTGGCGTATATTAAATGTTTTGTTTTCGTTTTCATGGGTTCGTACTGTACAGATAAGCTCACGAGACATCTATGGTGTATCTTACTTGTAGCTCTTTTCACATCACTACCGCACAGCATGGCACTTCCGCACGTCCTGAGTATGATTTTTACCTTTGTCAATGGCACCTTGATAGCCCAAATGTTTTACAGAGTCATATCAACCGTTTCTTTAATCATCCAAAATGCCAAGATCGTGATATTAGGTTTGCTGACTCGGATACGTACTAATATGTGAGATCGAGATCGAGATATGGATGGCTTTTCTAACGCCACTTCTCCCTTAAGCATCTTTTTTAGAACTCATCACCCAAGCTTTGGTGATCAGGGCCATTCTAATGCTTCTGAGGTTTTACCTGCTCGAGAGACTCTCGGCCCTGTTTGGGGCTTCGAGGGCCCTGCGAACCTTCCGCATGCGTCTTACATACTCTTACCCCCTAGTCTCAGCGGCCCGCCGGCTCGATGGGTTCGCGTTCACGGAGTTCTACCCTTTCTGTCGGGTAGGGTTCTGCTACCGATGGTCAGCTGTGGAATACGGCACGTTTTCTGTACCTCAGACTGCGTCGTCGTCTGAACATACTCATTCCATCCCTCAACTGAGCTTGTTGGTTCCAAGCACGATACAGACTGGGAGTGCGAGGTTGATGGTTTGAATACCCTTTTTTTGTGCACAGAATGCCTATTGACGCTGTATATTAGTAACTCGGGATATCCCAGCACCATTTCCCCCGATTCAGTGGGCATTAGCGTCTCCCCGAGCATGACACCAGGGTCTCTTCGCGAGGCTCGGGCGTACTTGTCGCTCACACACAGGGAGCAAGAACCGTTCTCCCCACCTGACCTTCATAGCCCTGATGCTGCGGAATCGCTCATGTTATTCTCCACGGAACTCGCCATGAGACGCCGTCGTGATGTGCGGTTTGAAGAAAACATCATGACAGAGTGCGTAGGACAGGCACTCCGAGTCGAGTGATTTGTCCCTTAACCCCCCTCCCTAGTTGTACTTCCCTGACCTAATTCTAGGATTCTGAGAATGAATGGTACGTCTTACTCCTGCTTCCATCTCCATTGTTTGTCCCTTACGATACAGTGGTATATGATACAGGCACCAGAAAACTATCATGCTTTCAGTTTTCAGGCGTCCGACGCGAAAGTGGTCCAAGGGCCAGGCCAATCACGTCTCTCCTCACGCATACAACAGACGATGACGCCTGGTGCTACTCCAACAGCTCACCCATCAGGTAAGCATGAATTCCTCGGACACCTATAAATAGCACAACTGCCAGCGGGCACAAAGCGACGTTCGTCATCGTCGCCATCGTTGTCGACGAGATGAGCACGTAGCCAAGGTTAATCACCAGGATATATAGGACTGATATGTCTTCAATGTTGCTAGTGCACTGAGGGAAGTAAAATCACTTAATAAAAGTGACCGGGTCCATAGTCGCAAGGAAATCAGTGTCCTCGTCGCTGATCATGTGGTCACGTCTTTTCAGTGACACAAGGCGGTGTCACTCTTAATC
>JBBPUM010000946.1:0-11725 GCA_038094695.1 Chiua aff. virens | reverse complement strand
ATATAATAAAATTCTGAAAAAATTATGGGAAGTGTACATGGATAGGGGGAACATATGGGCTACATAGGGGCTACCAAAAAGACCGGTTGCAACCGGTTGTGACTGGTCTTTTGAATTTTCAGAAAGTTGGGCAACTGCAACTGCAGTCCAGTTGCAACCAACCACCAGTCTGGTCCGGTTGCCAGTTGCCTGACCAGTTGCCAACTGGACTTTAAAACACTAAGCACGGGTTAGACAGGAAAGCTAAATAGTTGTCACTTACACTAGCAATGTTTATGAAATACATGCTGAGAATGTACTAATATTATTATGTAAATAAATAAATGTTGACAGAATATCACAGCAATTCCCACAGAGCCAGAACTCGGGTGGGCAGCCAGCCAATGAGAAAACACAAAAAAGAAAGCACTTGCAGGGTTTGAACCATGGCACTTCTAAATTATTAGCAGTAGATCAGGACCACTAGACTATGTAGCAGACAGTGTCATTAGCCCCCTGGGTAAATATATAGAGTATTATCTACACTTAGTGAAAATTCTATCAAGTTCTACAAACTCTTAGTGCATTGTAAATGAGAGACTCCTTGAACAGAAGATTCTCCAAGGATAAATAACATTACATATACTGTATATTTACCTAGGGAGTTAATGACACTGTAGGCTTGATAGCCTAGTGGTCTTTATTCACAATGCACTAAGATTTTGTAGGACTTGATAGAATTTTCGCTAAGTGTAGATAATACTCTATATATTTACCCAGGGGGCTAATAACACTGTCTGCTACATAGTCTAGTGGTTTTGATCTACTGCTAGTAATTTTGAAGTGCTGTGGTTCGAACCCTGCAAGTGCTTTCTTTTTTGTGTTTTCTTATTGGCTGGCTGCCACCTGAGTTCTGGCTCTGTGGGAATTGCCATGATATTCTGTTAACATTTATTTGTTTACATAACAATATTAGTACATTCTCAGCATGTATCTCATAAACATTGCTAGTGTAAGCGACAACTATTTAGCTTTCCTGTCTAACCCATGCTAACCTGTCTTTTGCTAAGCCTTAAGTGTGGCAAGCTCGAATTAGATGAAATAAGACGAAATTAGCATGGTGTAAAGTTACTGATCATAGGCTACATCTAATTTCAATAATGTGTAATGTAAAAATGAAGTTTGGGTGAGAAAGAGCATTTCTGGGTTGGATGTCACTTTTTGACATTGAAATATTGATTTTGAGTGATATACATATGGGCCAAATAAATTCCAAAAAATATGGAAAAATCACCAAATATTCCCCTGAATGGTAGTATATATAGGGAGTGGCTGTGCACCAGGTGCAACCAGTCTTTTACCAGTTGCCTAACTTCTCCCAAAATCAAACAACTGCAACTGGACTGGTAAAGACTGGTTGTGTGCAACTGACATCAGTCCAGTTGCCAGTTGCACTACCAGTCTGCAACTGGACTTCTAAACACTACCCATTACAACTTGCTCATTGACAACACAATGAAGGATGGATCAGAGCCACAAACTCTGAAATGATAACAGTGCCTGGAAGACTCAGGTGCCTCAAGAGTGCACTGCACATAACAATGGGGCATGTAGTTAAATACATATGTGCAACATCACATACTGTGAGAGAGGTTGTCACATGCATCCCTGGTATGTGGAAAAATTAAGACCCTGCAGAGCACAAACTGCATCAAGGACCTCTTCCTGCAAGTGCTCTCAAATGATATCATTGTCTACCACAATGATTGCAGAATCAACATGTCTTATGGCCCTGTCTTCATAGCCAGAAATGGCTCTGCAGAGGAGCCATTGGTGACCTTTCATGGGATAAAATTGTTGGACCATGAGAACAGCACATACCAAGATTGTGCATTTAGGTATACTATGTGTATGAAGTCTCTACTACAAGAGAGTGAGATATCATGACTGCAATTCCCTCCTTGTGATCTTGTGGACAATTCACATCAAGATCAATGGATGCATGGCATATACTATGATTGACACTGGCAGCACTGCCAACTTTGTCAGTCTGACATTTGCGACAGTGACAAAAATGAATGTTTATGCCCTGCAAGAGCAACTTACCCTACAACTTGGCTGTGTTGGCAGCCAATCCAAAATATCTCATGGAGGGCACTCCATGATACAAACCATGTGTCCACTACCCACACCTACTTCGATGTTGCTAACATCAATAGATACAACTGTATCTTGGGGATCTCTTTCCTCAGGGAGCAGAAATGCAGTTTGGACTTTGCATCTAACTGCCTACTTATAACCAATGGAGTGTCAACTCCATTGGAGGGCCCTGAGAATAACCACCACAGAACCACCCAGGACTCTCTATCATGAGGCAAAATCCAGGCTACAACTTCCCAGTGACTCCCAAGCCCTGCAAAGCAAGGGCTTCATGAGAGCTTAGCAGGGAAGGGGACCAGTACCTAGAAGAGGATGATTTGGGATAAACCCCAAGATATACTAGTATTGGCAACAGCAAAACCAAGTACCCACTTGGACAATAAGGACATTTCTAGACTGTGTGAACAGTGGTTCATCAGGTTTGCACACTGATTAGGAGAAGTCCTCCCAAAATTACCACCCCTGTGGGAGGTAAATTATCACATCCCCTTGATCAATAATGGCAAGCAATACACTTATCATCTACCACTGCCCAGATGCTCTAAAGCAGCAACTATCAGACAAAATCCAAATGTACACTAATGCAGGATGGTAGATCATGAAAAGTCTCCCCCAAGCTACACTAATGTTGTGCATCCCAAAGAAAAGTGGGAAATTGGACAGTCAGACTCTTGAAAAAGAAATGATAATACTGTCAAAGATGTCACCCTGTTCCCAGATCAAGACAAAATCTGGATGGACATGGCTAGAGCAAGATACTGCTCAAAAATTGACTTGTTCAACATGTATGAACAAGTTAGGGTTGAGCCAGATGATGTCTGGACCCAAGTGATGCAGCAGGGGGACTGCAATGCCCCTACTACTTTCCAACAGTTGATGACCATAATATTTAGGGATCATATAGGTCACTTCATGTACATATACATACCTAGATGATACATTTGTCTTTAGTGACACAATCAAGAATCATGAGCATCACCTCATGATAACTTTCAAGATCCTTAAAAAAGCAGACTTCTACCTCAAAAGGGAGAAGTGTGAGCTTTATGCAGACCAATTAGACTGCCTTGGCCACATCATTGACCAGAAGGGCATTCACACTGATCTGGACAAGATGTTGCATGTATGGAGCTAAAGAACTCTACAATCCCTTAATGAAGTACAAAGATTTGTTGGTTTGGTTGAGTATCTGGCCCAGTTTATACCAGACGTTTCAGTGTACACCACTTCACTGACCAGAATCCAAAGGAATGGACACCCATTCATTTGGAGGGAAGTACATGACCAATGCTTTCAAATGATCAAGGACTTGGCATGCAAGTTCTCAATCCTCTGGCCTATCAACACAAGAAAGACTGAGCCTATTTGGCTTGTCTGTAGTGCCTCCCTCTATAGGATTGGAGCATTCAAGTTGTATGGACAAGGGTCTGAATGGAAGGCATGCCACCCTGCAGGCTTCATATCAAAGAAGCTGAGCAATGCTCAGCAGAACTATCACACATTTGAGTGCAAGACACTCACAATCATCAAGGCTTTGATGAAATAAGAGAACAAGCTCCTCAGATTTAAGTTCATGATTACGACTAATCACAAAGCACTTGAATATCTGAAAACACAGCAAAAGCTGTCCACCAGACAAGTCCACTGGCTCAACTCTATGTCAAGATTTGATGCAGACATTGTCTATACAAAAGGCTTGGAGAACCAAGTGGCCAACTGCCTTTCCTATTACTATGAGCAGGAAGGAGAAGAGGAACTCCCCTGAGAGGAGATCAAATAGTTGAGTGCTGATGCTTGACTAGACCCAGAAGGGGATGATCTCCCACAAGATTGATGATTGGAGCCAAAACACTCAGAGTGAAGGACAGAGCCAATGCCCCAAAAATTTGACAACTAGCCAAAAAGTGAGAGACCCATGAGTCAGAAGCTATGAAAATGGCTACTGCAGCAGAAAGAAAGATGGAGGAACATCCATCCATGATAATGGAGGAAGACCACTGTCATTAAATCTGCTGAGGTAGTCAAGACCTCACCAATAACCTATAGAGACTTGCCTGAATTCATAAGTGCTGTGTGCAATGGATATGCAGGCAATCCAATCCTTATAAAAATAGGCAGCTAGGAACAAAACTGCTAATATCTACAGCATTCCACCCACAGACAGATGGCTCATTGGAATGAGCAATAAGAAACATAATACAGATACTATATATAGTCATACAGCCAGACCAAATGGACTGTGTAGGCAAGGTACCTATGGCTGAATTTGCTATAAATTCAAGTATTAGTAGCTCAATGGGGTTTGCTCCATTCAAGCTAAACTATGGGTATGTGCTTATCCTGATGCAAAGGATGGCCAAGAGCACTCTTTGTTTGCTCCTGGTATACAAGTGTTTGTACAATGAGCAAAAGAAAGTCTTGAGATGGTGCATGACACCATCATCGAGAGTAGAGTGGTACAGGCTCATCAAGTCAACAAAAGACAGACAGAAGGTCAGAGCCTATGGGTAGGAGATCTGGTGTATCTGTCCATGCAAAACCTTGTGATGCCCAAGGGAAGGGCTAGGAAACTAGTTCCCCAATTCATTAGACTAATGAAGATTTTGCAGGTCAACTGATCTATGAATACATATGTATTACTCTGGACCTTCCAGAGGAAATGACAAAACACTAGATTCATTCAACATTCCACATTGTGCTATTGCAATGACATGAACCAAATGATGATGAGCTATTCCTTTACAGAGAAGCCCAGGTATTTTATAATGTTGGATTGACCAACAAGGAGGAATGGCTCATGGACAAGATACTCACCCACAAGTGAACAAGGAACAAGGTTGAATTCCTTGTTCAATAGAATCTAGGAGATTCAACTTGGGAGCCTAGCTCCCATTGTGAAGAGCTTAAAGCTCTAGATCAATACCTTGACTTGTGAGGAGTAACAGACATCTGTCAATTGCCTAAGAAAGGCAAAGGCACACAACCACATGCTAAGACTTCACCTTGAAGTGAAGTCCAATAACAAAGTACTTGTAACAAGTTAATGTAATTATTTCATTGACATGGACAAAAAGAGAAAACATAAAAGCCTACAAAAAACACAACCACGAGTACTCTAGATTACCTTGCTGATCACACTTTCCTTTTCTGATTTCCATCAGGGCCATATGTTAAATTTAATTTGACATTGACCATATTTTCAATTGTGCTTTGATTTCACTTATTTTCATACTTAACTTCAATGCATTCTACTCTTTCTCCCCTTCTCAGTGTACAAATTATGCCATGTATCTTGCTCTTGCAATGGTTGAGCCATCTGATTTGTTCATGAACACCCTGAATGATCTGGCAGCCTGAGATCACTCTGCCAACCTCTGTAGGCACAAACCCTATGAGCTTGTTCTCACCTGTACTTAACAGTATGAGGAAGATTGATACTCTTTGACATGACCTAAACAAGGCCCATGACAAGATTACTTGACTCCAATGTGCCTTAGACGATGCCTCTGTACCTATGCCTATGTCCTTACACAATGAAGCACATTAACTTGAGCAGGCTCAAAACAACTTCCTCACTGTGCCAATGGAAGTAGACCAGTCTCACACTGGCCCTTCTTCCACCAGAGGGAGGGAAGTACAGGGCATACCAGATTATTTGGGACTTGTACCTGATTTTCATTGTCCCACCATGGGAAAACACATTCTGAGCCCTCAGTCAAGGGTAAGGAACATGTGGACCCCTTGCCATACACTGATGTTGCACCAGTAGACATTGCAACTCATCCCCCACTCACTGTTGAGTCTGTTGCCCAACAGGCAAAATTATTCCCTGACCTTCAGGGCAATGAACAACCCCAACTTGAAGTCCTTACCCTTGGAGACAGCATTGCAGATAGAAAACAAACCATCTTTGTGTACATTAAAGATGTTGTCTACACATATCAAGACAGTATGGCTGACCATGCAATTAAAAGCATCCAAGGGATGCAAGTCCCTGCTTGTCCTCTCAGGAAAAACCCTGATGCCCCCCTCTGCATGAATCTAGGTATCATGGATCTGGTCTGTCTTATTAATGACCATGACAGATTGTGCCAACTCTTTGAGAAGGCACAACACAAACAGGATGGCAATGTGTCATGCATGCATCAGGCCCAGGGATCTCACTCATCAATCTCTGGAATAGGAACAAACTTCCTTTCAATGAATTGATAAAAGCAGTATTAAAGAGCTGGAAGCCACTGACTTGATCCACCAAAAAGACTCAGACCAAGTGGAATTCAAAGCATACTAGGAGGGTGTTAATGCCAAGAGATTCCTCCCTGGGAAGCTCCTCCTCCACTGCAACTGCCTGCTACAGAGACACATCATATCAGAACCAAACCAGATGGCTCCCAGCAGCTCCAGCTCAACAATGGAGCCCAAGGATCCTATCTCCCTTGGGATGATAAAGGATAGACCTCCTGCCACTAATGTCCAGGCTTGGGGAAGCACATACTGCAACTTTGGCAGATGACATCAATATGGAGGACCCTCCTCCTGCTCCCCCTGTGAATGCATCCACATGCCCTCAGAGAGTCATATGACTCAAGTTCTCAGGCAAGCACCCAAACATCCCCCAAGGAGCTCTGTCCCTTGACACATCCATCAACTAATGGGTAAAATTCATTGAGCAATGCCAGCTTGTTTTTCCAACTGAGAGGGAGCAAAACAGCCTCTGAAAGGGGTTCCCAGGAGCAGTGGGATGCTGTACATGTCTGGATGATGGTGAGTCTGAGTTGAATGCAGGTTCCTCCTTATGGAACATCTGGCTCCAATCCTCCATAGGGACTACAATCATACACTCTGGGTATGAGAACTCATCTGCCTCCTCCTTGTATTGGGATGGTACAACAATCTTCTCCAATGGGGAGAGATCAAACTTTCTCTAAGCAATCAAAGGGGCTGGGTGGATGAATTTGAAACAACCAAATCTTTAACAGGCTTAAGTTATTTGAGAAAGGACAATAGAGAGCAAGTCAAGGGATCTAGGAGTTTGGGAAAACTCAGGACTGGGTCCTTTTGCAAGCTGGGAGAGTCTCTTATATACTATTCTACTGTTTGTACAGGTATATAGTAAATCTACAGATATGCTGTGCCATAGAACAAGGGTTAGGATGGGTATAGGGTGCACATGTCTAGACTACATAGCTATGGAATGTATCTATGTCATAGGTGGTCCAGAACTAGTCATATTGGATTAACACAAGTCAGACTAGGGTAGAGGGGTGATCATGAGGCATACATGTGTAGAATGGACTGAGACTCATTGAGTTGTATAGCTTACATAAGCATGCAGAGTCAAATATAGGGTTGGATATATTTTTATATAAGTATCCAAAATTGAGAATAGACCTATAATGGGCTTAGATGACTATAAGAGAAGAAGAATATGTTTACAGGGTGAGATCTGTTGACTCAAATGTAGAGTTGAATATAGAGTTGAATATAGCTTACATAAGCCTGTAGAGTCAAATATAGGCTTATAACAAGCTCAAATAGCTATAAGATAGAGCAATTGAGGTCTTATTATGATAGCACTGATGTGTGGGTGTGTTGGTAGTTGTTTGGGGTGTGAATTATGGTGATTGTGGTTGTGATAGAATTCAACAAGGACATCACTCTGGCTGACATTGCAGCCTACTTGCTGCCAATGGCATCACTCCTCATGATACAGATAATACTGTTCACTGGGCACATCAGGTTGTGAGAGAAATGATTACCCAAGCCTCTCTCTCCATGCCAGTGGAGATTGAGGACAATCCTCAGATTGCTGCCACATATGGACCACATTGATGCAGAATGCCAGTGAACTGAGACATGATGTCACAAACAATGCCCTTAATCATATCCTGGAAGGTTACAAAGGAGATGCTCAATGGAGAGGTGTGCCTAGTGTTTAAAAGTCTGGTCACAGAACCTTGAAAAAAAAACTGAAACTGAACCTAACTGAACTGATAAAAACTGGTTTTGGTTCAGTTAGATTTTTTAAAGTTTTCAAAAATTCAGTTTCAGTCTTTAAAATTTTTGAAAAATAAAAAACTGATCAAAAACCGGTTATAACCAGTCTTTTTCATGACTGATGGGAAGCCCCTGATCCTCCCCACTTCCCCAAATTTTTGCATACTTGTAGCTATTTTTCCTGATTTTTTATGATTAATTTCCAGATTTATCTCCTTAGACTGACATCTAACCTGGAAATGCCAATATCTCAATCAGATCTGCATTGATCTCTACAAAGCATGTAATCTAGATAGCCACTAGTATATACTACATATGTTTCCACTGTAGCTAAGTGTGGGTCCCACGCCTTCAGTCTCAGTGTAAGTGTTCACATAGATCAAGATTTAGAGGGTATGACATGATATGTCATCTTAAAATAGTCATATCTTGGGCATTTATGGGTCAATCTGTGTAAGAATTCGATAGGCACCTAGCTAGAGATCTAATTTACATTTGATATCTATATTACTAAGCCTTCTGACATCATAAAAGACCAGCTTTTCAAAGACTGGTCAAAACTATTCAAAAAACCAATAAAAACTGATTTAATTACTTTTTTAAAGTTTCAGTTCAGTTTTCTTGCTGTGGGAAAATTTCCATAACTAGTTTCAGTTTGGTTATGCCCAGAAATGGCAAAAAACTAAACTAAACCAGACTTTTATTCACTAGGCATGTCAGTAAGAGACCTTGCCCTGCTCACACTCTCCTATGGGTTCTCCGAAGTTCCAGGGGAACTCAATCAATTCCCTAATGCTGTAGACCACTTCAGCCTTGTCTACAAGGCATTGAATTTGTCAACTGAACATGACAAAGAAGGTGAATTGCTGGATCAACCAGTACCCATGTAGATGGACTTGAGTGCATGGACATTGTGCTTGCTTATCTCACATATATATGAGACCCCTCCATTATTTCCTTCATCTTTGTTAATCCTTTTTATCTCATGGACTATTACTATATATAATTAGAAAATTCTGTCCCATTTATATCTATTCTAATAATTACATATTCCAATTATCTACTTCTACCTAGCAACACATTGATTCACATGCACATTGCTCTAATTATGTGTTAGGCATGATTTCAAATATATTACTATTTAAGTAGCAAGGGTTGCACTAGGTGCCCTCATACATTTTACTATATCTTGTTCATGAATACAGATGGTTCTTGTCATGCTAGGACTGGTTTCAATCCAATTACATGCTCAGGGGGTCAAAAAACCAGACTGAACCAGACTTTTAAACATTAAGATGTAGACTGTGTAGTACTACAAAGTAATCTTATCCCAGTTGTCCTCCAATCTCTGCTCCTCATCTAGATCTGAAAGCTTAGCTATTACCTTCAGATCATCTGATTTTACAAGGTTTAATAGACTCCACAAATATGAGAAAGAATCAAATGGCCATGGCTGAAGAGCCATTCAATATCAATTGATTTGCTAGACATGATTAGCATTAGCATGTAGAGAATAAACATGAAACATACCAGGAATACTAAGATAGTCTAAGGCCATACAAGAGAGACAAGGATGAGAGACATAGTGTTCATACCACCATATGATCAGATCTATGACATGTTTGACATTCACCATCAGATATTAGTCCAGTTCACCCTATAAATCTGTTGGTTTTGAGGGTGCAAGAGTGGACAAGCTGTCAAACATATTAGTATGCTATAGTTTGAGTCAGTTGAGATCTACATAGACTATTCTTAGAAGTACAAATCAGTGATGATTCCAATACCTCAACATCTAAGTCATAGTGCTCTGCCACAGTATATCTAGACTTGTATTCATCATGAACCAGCTGCTTGGCAGCTTGAATCCACTCTTTGTCCCATTCAGCAAGTTGAAAGTAGTTTACCTAATAGTGAAAATTATGATACTATTCAGAAGGTTGTTTTATGAATGATAAAAACTCACTCATTGTGATGCAATAGACAGCTGCACTAGCAGAGTCTATTAAAGAATAGTACTAGTTTCAAGTTAGTGTACATTTTTGTGACAGTGATACCAGCACAGATTAATAGTGAAATTGATTCATTGTCTGCAAACTTCCTATTACAATCACTTTAAACCTTGCTGACCACTTTACTGACTGCCTTGCTAACATCTTGCTGATACCTTGCCGACCACCACCATACTCTAACCATTGATACTATCTCACTAATACTATCCTAATCACTCTATTTATAGCTATTTTCCCATATTTTTCCATTGCCATTTAGGCTTGTATAAGCCTGATACTTTGTTCACATAATTAGCCCCTATTTGACTTCATCCATACAAATCGGACTAATATACAGTGTCATACATCACTCAAAATAGGCATGTGCCTTATAGGGAAAAAAAAAATGATAATAGCATGTCCAAAAGTACAGTAACTAGCAATATCATTTATATATGCTCTCAGACACTTCATGAAGACAGCCTGCTCATTAGATTTTTGAAATTCTAAGTTTAGAAAAATTAAAATATCCAAAATGTGAATTTCAAATGGTGAATGTCAGAGTTACTATATAAGGATATCAGAGTTACCATCTCTAGTAATCCAACTCCATGGCAGTCATTCACTGCACCTTAGTTCAATAGCCCATCATTATCATTGGCCCACAATGGCAGTGGGATTTATACTTTTTTACAGTGTACTCTGCCTGTTTTACATTTAAGCCTTTCTATATAGAATTTTAGATCAGATGTGGTGTAAATAGAGTTTAACCTCACCAGTATGCATCTATATATCTCCAACATTTACAGAAAAAGCCATGGATTGTCTTGATCAGATAGTCATCAAAAATCTTGGAAGGTGCAAAACCAGTGGCAGACTGATCAAGAATGCCAGTTTTGTCTGAGTTGTCTGGCACTTCTTCATCTGACTTGGAGTCTGCATTGTCAACTATATGATTAGAGTTTCTAAAAGCCTTCATAATTCCAACTCCTTTACTTACTCACACATTGCATGACATTCAGACAGTTCTCTGTGAATATCAAGTGCTATGGTACTGCATAGAGTATACAGGGAAAGGGGGTTAAGTATGTATTAGTGAAGAGAGAGGGTGGGTGAAAGCCTATAAGGCTTCTGGCCTGAAGCAAATCTGCCTGAACCCAGGTGAGAGTGAGCTGTGAACCCCTGTGGAAGGAGTCTGTGACACATGAAGTGAAGCTTGAACCCAGTGGTGAAACAACCAAACCTTTACAGGCTTAAGTTATTTGCTGAAGGACAGTGAAAGCGAGTCAAGGGTACTAGAGGTTTGGGAAAACTCCAGAGAGGACAAGACTGGGTCCTTCTGGGAGCTGGGAGGGCCCTTTATATACTATTCTACTGTTTGTACAGGTGTATGGTAAATCTACAGATATGCTATGCTATGGGACAAGGGTTTTGGATGGGCTGAGGGTTTAGGAATCCAGACTGCATAGTGATGGAATGTATCTGCATCATAGGGAGTCTGGCCAAGGCATGGGGGGAAGGTAAACATGAGGAGAACATGTGTAGGGTAGGCATGAGGCAAACATGTGTGGAATGGAATGACATACATGAGTCTAGAG
>JBBPUM010000945.1:0-11727 GCA_038094695.1 Chiua aff. virens | reverse complement strand
AGTATCATCCTGATATTAAATATACAATTGAATTTAAGTGATGACAAAGCTTTATCATCACATGTCATGATTATATCACAATGTCATCACCACCTAGGAATATCATTTCTTCCCCATTTTCATGATGACTATTATGCTCTCAGGACTAGGAACCAAAAAGACTTGAGAGGCAAACTTGGATATCATAGGAGATGTAATAAACTGAACAAACTACATGAGGCACACAGCATGGCTACTGATTTCTTTGTGATCTCAAATTTCACATGCTAAAATGTGTAGGGGTTCTAACTCTTTATTTGCTGCTTTACACCACTTCCCAACAAGTGGTCCATGAGTCTCCAAATAAGGAACTATCAATGTCAAGTGGATAGACTCTATCAGAAGATATAACCAAAGAATGGATTGGAAGATAAGGAATGGAAAGGGGACTGATCCAACCAAAGCAAGAACCATCTGAGGACTTGATCCAATAATTCTCTATATGTAAATCAGGAAAGGAAAGAAGTTCTTGTGTCTTCCAAACTTTGATAGAACTATCAGAAGAACCAGAAATGATATACCTCCCATCTGAAGAATATGTCACAGTGAAGACAGGTCCTACATGCCCTTTGAAAGGACCTGCTATGGTTTCACCAGTGAATGCATTCCAAATCCTAATAGTCATGTCTTTTGAGCCAGACACAATCTGTTTGCCACCTGGGGAATAGGCTACAGACATAACTGAATCTGCATGTCCTTGGAATGGCTTTGCCACAGTTTCACCAGTGGTTGCATTCCACACTCTAATAGTCATGTCATCTGAACCAGAGACAACACATCTACCATCTGGGGAATAGGCAACAGAGAAAACTGAACCAGTGTGCCCTTGGAATGGACCTGCCATAGTCTGACCAGTTTCCACATTCCACACTCTAATGGTCTTGTCCTGTGAGCCAGAAACAATATATCTGCCACTTGGGGAATAAGCAACAGAGAAGACTGAATCTGTGTGTCCCTCAAATGGACTCCCTGCCACAGCCTGACCAGTAGCTGCATTCCATACTCTAATGGTTCTGTCCCATGAGCCAGAGACAATATGTCTGCCATCTGGGGAATAGGCTACAGCCATGACTGAATCTTGATGTCCCCTGAATGGATGTGTCAAAGCCTGACCAGTGGTTGCATTCCATACTCTAATGGTCTTGTCCTGTGAGCCAGAGGCTATATAAATTGGATAGTCTTTTATGAGACCTAGTAGGTGAGCACATACATTATTATAACATCTCTTGAAATTAGAGAACTCTACCATTGTCAACTCACCAGTAGCTCTGATGCAAATCTTGAATGTTCTTTCCCAAGCACCAGATACAATGTGGCTTTCATCAGGAGTGCAAGAGATTGAGGAGATGGGAGATGAATGTATCAAGAATGGACCAGCTATACACTCTCCAGTGGTTGAATTCCAAATCCTGACAGTTTGATCTAGAGATCCAGAAATAATCTGCATGCCATCAGATGCATAGATGAGACAGCTGATAGGGTCCATATGTCCTTGGAATGGGTTTGTGATTGATCTACCAGTATTCACATCCCAAACCCTGATAGTCTTGTCCCAGGAGCCAGAAGCAACATGTATACCATCAGGTGAATATGCAACTGATGTAACAGAGTCTGCATGCCCCTGCAGTACTAGTGGTTTCACTTTACAACCATGATAATTGGTGGTAGTACTCCAGATTCTAATAGTCTTGTCTTCTGAGCCAGAGACAACATGTGTGCCATTAGGTGAGAAAGCAACACTGAGTACCCAGCCTAAATGATCAAGAAGTGAAAATGAATGACCAGTTATTGTATTCCAGATCCTGACTGTCCTGTCTTGAGAGCCAGAGACTATATGTCTCCCGTCAAATGAGTAAGCAATAGAGATGACATAACCTTCATGTCCCTTGAATGGATGTCCAATGCTTTGTCCAGTCATCAGCTCCCAGATCCTGATGGTCTTGTCTGCAGAAGCAGAGGCAATATAAATACCATCAGGTGAACATGCAATTGAAGTGATAAGATCCTCATGTCCTTCAAATGAGCCCACTACAGTTTGGCCAGTAGTTATGTCCCAAACCTTGATGGTTTTGTCTTTTGAGGCTGAGATAAGATATCTGCCATCTAGAGAACAGGCTATTGATGTGATAGAATCTGTATGGCTCAGGGTTGCCAGTGGAACTGTTCAAGCCAAAATCCCAGTTATTTAGTCTTGTATTACAATTCTCATAGAAAGCCTCAATAGGAAGGGAGAGAAACTTACTATGGGGTGAATAGGCAACAGACCAGATAAAGTCACCATACATTTTGAATGGATGTGCCATAGTTTCAGGCTGTCCAGTAGCTACATTCCATACCCTAATAGTTTTATCCTCTGAGCCAGAGACAATTCTGCCATTTGAAGAACAGGCAATAGACCAGATTGTGTTTGTGTGCCCTGAAAATCGACCTTTTGTTGCTTTAGCAACAGTTGCATTCCACACCCTAACAGTCATGTCTTCTGAGCCAGAGACAACATGTCTCCCATCTGGTGAATAGGCAACAGACCAGACTGTATCTGTATGCCCTTGGAATGGACCTTTCACTGTCTCACCAGTGGTTGCATCCTGTACCCTGACTATAGCCTTACCACTGACCATAGAACCAGAGACAATTTGTCTCCCATCTAGTGAATAGGCCACAGACATGATTGTATCTTTTTCCACTGTGTCACTTGCTCTGTCCACTGTGACACCTTTCCTCACATATAAGGATTGGAAAGCCTCATTCTCATCCTTCTTGAATGGGCCTTCTCCAAGACCTACTGTGACAACCCTGCCAGTGATTCCATCCCATACTCTAATGGTGTTGTCCAAGGAGCCAGAGACAATATGTCTGCTGTCTTGGAAATAGGCAACAGACACAAGTTGAGCTGTGTGCCCTTGGAGTGGATCTATCACAGCCTCACCAGTAGCTGCATTCCACACTCTTATAGTCATGTCTTCTGAACCAGAGACAACATGTGTGCCATCTGGAGAATAGGCAACAGATATGACTGAATCTCCATGCCCTTGGAATGGACCTGCCACAGTTTGACCAGTGGCTATATTCCACACCCTGACAGTCTTATCCTTTGAACCAGAAGCAACATACTTGCCACCTGGGGAATAGGCAACAGACATAACAGAATCTCTGTGTCCTTGCAGTGGACCTCTCACAGTTTGACCAGTGGCTATATTCCACACCCTGATAGTCCTATCCATTGAACCAGAGACAATATGTTTGCCACCTGGGGAATAGGCAATAGACACAATAGAATCTCTGTGCCCTTGCAGTGGACCTCTTACAATTTGACCAGTGGCTACACTCCACACTCTAATAGTCATGTCCATTGAACCAGAGGCAATGTGTTTGCTATCTGGGGAATAAGCAACTGACATGACTGGACCTGTGTGTCCCTGCAGGACATGTACCTCAGCTGGCCAATTGGATAGCTGCCCAGAGGTGGCAAAGGTATGCTTCAATAGTTGAGCTTTCCAGAGTTTACTGAGAGGGGAGCTGATGGGTGTCTGAGGCATGGCTGAGAGATATAGGTGGGGAGTGGATTCTTGGAGAACAGGGGCAAATGTCTGAATGAAGTGGAATGTGTCTGATGCAAGTGCAGCTATTTCATGACCCTGGCTCATCTTGCTCAATGCTGCTGACTCAAAATTTTTCAGATTAAACTCACCTTGGCCCAGGTCATTAGATTGGTACAAGTCTCTGCAGCAGAATGTATAGGCAATGGTGAGTGGAGAGAGAGGAGGCTGATGGCTTCAAGCCAGTAAGGGAGGCTAGTCTTAAAGAAATGCATGACCTCATTCAGTAGGTCTTGGGTACAGTTGTGATGTGTGAAGTGGTCCATCCAGTGTTGGCACGCATATGAAAGGTGCGAGGGAATAGCCATGGTCATGCGATGGGATAGGTTGTGGACAGCAACGTTAAAGAGTCGGGAGTCCTGTAGGTCACAAAGATTGAACTTCAGCATCTTTTGCATGCAGACAAGCAATGCTCGCCCGAACATAACATGATGCTGGGATGACACAGGGACATAGAAAGCGGAACTCCGGGTCTCGTCGAGTAGGAAGTCATAGAATGAAGCGTGAAGTGGTCGAATGGGTTGGTCTTCATTGAGCACGCCATCGAGCACAGATCCCATGGGTTTGATGATGTTATGGATGTTCATGTCAGAGCCAGAGTCGAAGAGAGCAGAAAGGGAGTTGAGAGACAATGGCTCCTGGAGCGCAAGCACGACCGCCATCACCTCTTGGAAAGACCCCGAGGTGTCGTCAGCAATGAAGAGTTGGGTAAGTATAGTCCTGTAAAGTTCATCTAGAGCGTGATCGGGAGTGCGATCGTTGCTCTGCAAAACTATTTCGAGCCGCTCCGGCGGACTAAGCCCAATGGTACCAGTTCCACCAATGAATTTGCACGCTGTCGAAGCCCACTGGAAGAGGTGCTGCGAATGTTGCACGAGCCGCTGACAAGATTCCCGGTCAAGCCAAGCTGGTTGAAGTCCGAAATTCTGGTGGAGGGTGTGGCAGACAAACTTCTCGATATCTCCGTTGGTGACCTCGTCAGAGATATCACCCATGTGTTTATGAGTGACATACCGGCCCGATGGAAGCGCAGTAAGGATGTCGCTCTCTGGCCGAGTAGTGATCAGGAAGCGAAGGGAAGTCAGTAACCTGGGGTTGGCATGTCTCGATAGCGTGGCTAGGAGCTCATGGCGGTCGTCTGGATCCCCGCTTTCGTCTAGGGCATCGATGACCACAACCAAGGGTCTTACAACATGAAGTTTAGAGATGGGTCGAATGATGAGTTGCTCGAGCTGATCCAAGGGGGACTTTGATGTTCGGAGCCATTGGTTATCTCTCACGACACCCCAAAGGGCAGACTTGAACTGCACATCATGATCAGCTAGGTCACGTGCGACAGTGCTGAAAAGGTTTTGTGGATTCCGCAACTTGACGTCAACCTTGGAGAAGCAGAAAGAAGAGCCGAGCCTCCCCTGCGCGTCATACAGTCGCGCAATCGAGTGGGCCACCGCAGACTTCCCCGAGCCAGCAACCCCAGTAAGCAGACATAGTGACGGGGCATCGGGATTGTGCAGAATATCGCAGATCTCCCGAATTAGGGACTCGCGAGTCCTAAAGAGACAACCCTTCTCCCGCGCGTATCTAGCACCAGGTGCGTACGGTATGTCGTTCAGGTCGACGACTTCCGCTAGACCCTTGATTGGTAAAAGATGACACTGATGGCAATCGCGGGACCTACCGGTGTGTTGCACGACATTCATTGTACAAACGACGATAAGCCCGGTCTGCAGTGTAACTTCCTGCCAAAGTGAGGCGGCAATCTCTTGAAATTTGTCTTTATAAGCCGTGACTCTCGCGTCGATAGTAGGCAACGCTTTCTGAATCCCTGCATATAGGATCAGTGTTAGATATCCTTGTGTACCGCCAAGCAATAACTGACAGGAACCCTTTCGTTGGGCGCACTCGAGAATGAAGTACCCACACTCCGTCACCTGCTGGATCAGAAGTGTCATTGTCTCAACCTGAAATTCGATCTTCTTCAAGGGCTCGGTGTCGTAAACGAACATGAAGACATCATTCATCGTGCTTGCCAAGCAGAATATTCGATCGTTGTGAGTTTTCTGCGTCACGAGAGCCTATGTGATTACACCAGCAATCAGCAACGGTGCGGACGTCGGGAAACGGCGACAAGCAGACCTGGTTTGCAGCTGACAACACAGAGCAAGCCAGCGACGCATATGGACGGATCTGACAGTGACCTTAGAGATAAGCCAGGTGGGAAGCTGAAAACTGAATACCTCTGAAATGTCAGTCACGAGCTCGTGAAACAGCCTCACTCTATCCAATAGAATACCCCAGGTATTCTGGAGCATCTGGACTGCCGTGACGATGTCTGTGCTGGTATTGACTGCCGGAGCACTTAAAGTAACCGTATTGGTCGCTTCGGTCTCCCAAGTGACAGCATTGGTGCCGTCAGCGCTCTCGGGAAAGTTGGCGATCAATGCGAACTTGATTGTATTCCCGGACAAATCAAGTCCGTCTGCGGTATCCTTCCCAAGAGCCTGTTCGAACACTTTGATCGGGCAGTTTGAATCAGCAACACACGCAGTTAACTTGAAGAACATTCTCGTACCTCCATCCTCCAAACTTCCCAGTACACCACCGACGGTATGAGAAACATGACCCACCAATTCGCTCTTTCCGATAAAACGCCTCCGGTAGACTTTGACGCCAAAAACAGAATGATCATCCCCAGAGCTGATAGTACTCAGGTCCAAGCCAGAAAGTAAGATAAAATAACGGCACCCACAAGTCCAATATTTCGCTCCAGGAAACCCGGTTATTTTCCTTTTTTGCACTCCTCGTCGAACTTGAGGCGTCGCTTACAGAAAACTGGACGAAATATCGCCCTGTAGAGAGGAGCTCATGCGATTCTGGAATGCGCAGCTCGATGTCTAGAAAAAGCGAGCTCCCATGTAATTCAAGATAAATATTGAACCGCAAACCGACCTTTGATGATAATCGTGTATGCCCTAGGACAGCGATTTTCAGCACATTCTATAAATGATCAAGGAAATAAATATGCGTACGGTGCTGGATCCGGAAGTTGAGCCGGATTGTTTGTGTCCATGAGGTTATTGTTGAAAGTGGATGAGTATGTGTTAAGCAAAAATAGGAGGTGCAAGTCTTGACTGAAGAGGTAGACAGTCGCTGGGGCGTTCCAGCGACCGAACATGCGGTTGCAATGCGGCGGCAGTCCCCGGTCCGAATAGAGCCGGGGCCTGAATATGACGTTCTCTGCCTAGCGCCAGTGGGTTGAGATCACCTGAACGCAACCAGTACAACTTGAAGAGTTCCATGGCTGTCGAGCGCGGGCTGAGATTGTTGAGACTCGTCAAGTCATCAACCTGGCAGAGTTGACAATCCTTGCACCATTGAGAAATTGTGGCCCCTCGGGCGAAAGCAAGATCAAAAAGCAAATTGCATTCAGCTCGAAACACTTGTCGATACACAAAGATGCTAGCACAAGAGGCAGCAGTCAAGTGTACGAAAAGAACCGATTTATCAATAAAAACCGAGGTCGATATTCAACTGTGTGGTGTCTTGAAAGCGTTAGTACCTCCTGTCGTCATAACGGCCACCGCGGTCGTAGTCGCGTCCGCCGTATCCTCCTCGGTCGTAATCGCGGTAACCACGATCATAATCGCGCGGGCGGTCGTCGTAACGGCCTCCGCGCCCTCCTCGATAATCATGGTCGCGCGAGTAACGGCTATCGTATGGCCTAGGATCATAAGGCCGCTCGTCTGGATTGAGAACTCAGTCCGAGATTTCGAGGCAACAAACGCAGAACATACAGTCGTGCCGTTTTGGAGGGCCATAGTAGCGTCCAGGAGTGGGAGTCCGTGCACGCCCACGTCGAGCCTGTAAAAAACGTTCCGAGAGTCAGCATCGACAATGCAAGATGCATATTATCGCGTCACCTTTTCAACTGTGATGATTTTACCCGTAATCTCGGTCGCGTTGAGAGCGGTGATGGCGGCATCCGCTTCCTCGGCTGTCTCCATGGTGACGAAACCGAACCCACGAGACTCACGGGTGTGTGGGTCGTACATGACGGACGCCTTCTTGACCTACAGCAAAACATTTCAGTAACCCCACCACCGTCAGAAATACGAAAGTAAAGGGGTTTGACAGACATACCCGACCAATCTTGGCGAATGTTTGCTCAAGGTCGCGGGTATCAACCCGGTGACTCAAACCTGAAACGTGAAGGTTATTTCCTGGGTTAAGACCTCCTCCATCTCGACCACTATGTGAGGAGAGTTCAGGCGGTGGTTAGTGCAAAATATGCAGTGAGATAGGAAAGAGACACACCCTCGGTCGTCGCGCCCAGGACTCCTGCTTCGGCTAGAACGGCGGGGAGGCTCTCCACCGCGATCACGACCAGGTGACCGAACGCCGCCGTTCCAGCTGGGCTCGTCGCCGTGAGGCGGGCCACCATTCATATTTGTGTCCGTCGGGATGCTAATCCCAGAAGGCGCGATGTCTTGAGAGTTCCAAGCTGGAGCAGAAAAAGAGACAAAAAAGGGAGACCAGGGCGAGTCGCAAATAAAAGAGAAGATATATCAATGTTGATTCATCGGCGGGTGGTGAGAGGAGATGACAGGAGTAAAATCGGTGAGAATTGTGCTGAAGTGTCGAAAGAAGGTAGAAAAGGCGAGCGTTGTGTGAATGTGTTAAAAAACGCCAGCCTTGAGCTGACCACCAGCTAAAGAAAAAGGCAAGGGAGTCACGAATCCTCAGTGTCGTTTCAAGCCCAAGTGCTGAAGCGGTGAGAGAGCCACCAGTACGTGTGCTGGTACTACTGAGGCGAAGTGTCGCCACAGAAAATATCGAATGCAGAAATTGTCGTCGTCGTCGGGGCTGATGCTGAGGACGTACCGTCATCCATTGTTGAGGTATTCTTGCTGACGTCGTCGTCGTTGTGGTCGATGAGCGTGAGGAGAACGAACCTGAGTGGATCCCACACTTTTGGTGGCAAACAGTGACATACACTCACAAACCTCCGACTCTTGATCTCATCGTAACATTGACGCTACTATGCAGTAGACGAGTCCAGACGGCATGTGTCCAGGTACATCACATTGTTCCACGTGTTCAACTACGATCGTGGCCTCGAGGACACCAGCTTCAAGTTCAAGTTCAAATTGAGACTTCAGCACCTCAACCTGCACGTCCAGGGCCAACTTGAAGCTTAAGGTAAATTGGGGTTCGGACTACTCATGGGTCAACATAATACGCGGATCCTTGTGATACGTCCTTATCTCTCAGACTTAACTAGTCGGTGCTTGATCTTATAGTGGCCAATTCGTTGGATGAACATATCCTAAAGGACATCGACCCCAATGCGATCATATTGCGTTGGTTCCTCCATACCCCGTCAGGTAAAAACTCCATTTAATCCGAAACAATTACATTTGTTTGATGTTTTGTGGCACAGTACGGCATGGGCTACTGTCTGGTTACTTACATTTGATGACCTAAAGCTAGTTGCTAGTGGTTGACAGCCAGCGGGTGACAAAGAACGCCACGTCTCATCGTTCACTTTCCTTTTTACTGAGACTACGCTGATGTGGCCCCTACTAAGGTGCGTTGAGTCAACCACTCTGAGTATGCATAAGCCCCGAGAACTGAGCTTACCCAAAACGGGTCCTCCAGATTTTGAATCGCTTCGGTAACTTATATAAATTGTTCCGGCCAAATGAGACGACTCTTGCCATTAGCGCAACCGATGCCCCCTCTGAGCTTACCACTTGCATCCTCCCACTTCACTCTTGACCTCTCTGGAGTATCTTGTTTCTTCGGCGGCGACGAAGCTATCTCTGCCATGGCCACCGTTCATCTTTACGAAGGCAGGCGATGGCTTGGGTGGTACAACTGTCCAGGAACATTTGCGTTCGCTGCGCGTTTCTCGCAGATGGCAAACACACGCGTCTGGGATGGACTATTCCCACCAAAAAGCCCCCCACCCGTCTTACTGGGGTTAGGGCTCGACGGCAGAACAGGCCCCAATTACATCGCAGCCCTGTCGGGAACTATGATGCACACAGGCCATCTGGCACATCTTGCTGTGAAACGCAGTAAAGAGATGAAGGAAGTGTTGGTTCCAGGGAGATTGACGAATCCGATCAACGTCGCATACCTTGACATGGGCCCCGTCGACTACCATGCCCCGCTTAAACGACTTCCCCTATACCGTACGCCAAGTGGATTCGTTCCGATGGTGATCAGTGCCGCGACTTGCGTCATGTGCGCACTAGTCTATGACTGGTTCAGCTTCTCCATGATCTTACTTGGGATGGCCGCGAGCGGCTTGGCCACCTTTGTCGTCGGCCAAGGAAGACTCAAAATCAAGGAACCCATCCGGAACTCAGCGGCGGATCCTCCACCTGGAGTATTGCTCGGGGAGGACACTGTACTCGTGATCAAAGGTGATGAAGGGGGTGTAAACGCCATCACGAGAGGGCGGTTCGAACTGGACACCGACATGCAAACGAAAAACAAGTTTGATCGCGGCCTTCAGCAGAGCTACTCAGCAGTTGGGGCTCTGTGCCTCTTCCTATTCACCACGCAGCTCATCCTCCAACTTCTTCTCATCCCGCGGGGAACCCTGTTCGGCCAGATCATGTTCATCATCTCCCTCTCCGCATCGTGGATATACAACTACTACCTCTCCACGTTTGACAGGGAGAAAATACAGGCCAAGCTTCTCTTTCAGACGCTCGGGAACCCGCAGATGCACCGGTTTTGTGTCGGGACAAGGCCGATGATGGCGGTCCTGGTGTGTCTTTTGCTCTTCAACGATGTCGAGGATTCTTCTGTGCAGGAGGGACAAGATCGTCGCCTCGGAATCCTAAATGCATGTCTCCCATTTATTAATTCAACTCGTGGAGTGTGGAAGAGGTGGATGGACAAGGTGGTCGAGCAACTTATGAGCCCCGACGATGTGTTGTTGTCCCGGTTGACGATAGGCGAGGAGGGGGAGGATGGATCACTCTCAGACACAGAAAGAGCATTGTTGCTCACACTCCTTGGTGATGCGCGAGCAGTATTCGAGTGGTATCTTGACAACTGGACGACGTACTCTACAAGTAGTAGTACAAGCAGCGTAGCAACTAAGGGGTGATCCGGGGTCCTAATGTCGTGTCAGGTCCGAGTCAGAGCCGTTTTATCCGTTTCGGTCTGATTGATGTTGGCTGCTCGTGTGCTGCGCCGGACTTGTTTTTATCGATCGCAATCCTTCATCCACCATCGCGCGCGCACCATGTCCACCGCTGAGACCATCGCCGCAGAGATCGCACAGCAGACCACGCTCGTCAACGAGCTCCGACTACAAAACACAGACCCAGCCGCGCTGGACGCTGCCAAAAAGAAACTTGGCGAGCTCAAAAAGACGCTCGGCGCGATCGGCAAAGCTGACTCGGCTTCCGGGAGTGCTGGCCCAAGTGAAAGCAGAGATGGGAAGAAGAAGGACCGACTGCTGCTCAAAACCGCCAAGGTGCGTCCGCGCTGCACCCTGTTCACTTGGCTTGCCCAGTGATCGGGGGATATCGATCTCGAGGAGTGACGTCGTACCTTTGCTAGGGCACCCGAGATTATGGGCCAGCCGAGATGTTTTGTCGCGAACACATTGAACGGATCGTCAAGGACGTGTTCACGTCCTATGGCGGGAGCTGTCTGGATACGCCCGTATTTGAGCGTAAAGACGTCTTGACGGACAAGTACGGAGAGGACTCCAAGCTCATTTTCGATCTGATGGATCAAGGCGGGGAACAGTTGGCTTTGCGGTATGATCACACTGTCCCGCTCGCAAGGTATATCGCCATGTCGGGCGCGACAATACAAGGCAAGATTTGGCAGGTAGGGAAAGTGTACCGGAGAGATAACCCTGTCATGTCCAAGGGGCGGATGAGAGAGTTTATGCAGGCGGTATGTCCTCGTCTTATTTGGCACCGCTCGGAATTTTTGGATCTGACCCGGTGTCATTAGGATTTGGATATCGTCGGTGCATGGGATTCGATGATTCCTGACGCAGAGATTGTGAGCTTGCTCTGCACGATATTGACGCGGTTGGACGTGGGTGAGTTTACGG